>BOPP01000089.1:925084-937953 GCA_017312745.1 Gryllus bimaculatus
TGTCTGCCCTCGCCGCACAGTGGGCCGGAACGGCACCCAAAAGCGACCACAGGAGAGGCAAACGACGAAAGGTGAATTTGATGGATTAGTGATTCCGGGCGCGACTACTGCTAAGGTCATTAGTCTCGTAAGGGTAGTGTATGTTTTCCCCACGGGAAGTGGCCGTGATCATCCCACGCTGGATAGTGAGATCCTGCGGTGACCTACAGTCGGCTAACAAGGATATTCCCCAACCAGGTGTCTGCCACCAGCGTGCCACCGCCGCAGCCCAGAGACTCTCCACCTCTCGACCCCGCCTTGGCTCTCGATCGATCTCCCGACATATGAGGGGGTGAAGTGCATGTAAGTGCAAGTGTGTTTAAGTAAGGCGTGAGGATAGGACAAGGAAAAGGAAGGGAACATCGTGCGTGGTCTGTTAGAGTACTTCTCCGGCATTCGCCTTGTATTGAAAGGCGACACCACAGAAAACTACCGATCAGATGAGCTGGCCACTAGGATTCTCCTTCAGCCAGCGGCTGAATTCTACCTCGTTATCTAGCTAGTGACGAAAATCTTGCCACCGCTGGACACGAACCCTAGGACCTCCCGATCAGAGGCCCTGCAGTGATTTGAACTCACGCTCCAAACCGGCTACGCATGTATTGAACGCGAACAAACAAAATAATCTTGACCACAATATAACTGTTTTATTGAAGATATTATAAAATCATGTCCAAACATTTCATGGAGAAATTCTCCATCCTCCGGTTACAGGGGTGGCCTCTATAAAAATGTAAAATTACCAATTGAAATAAATATGTAAATTTGAATTAAGACTGAAATCAACTGTAAGTAATGAGTTATTAATGTACCGTGTACGTAGGTAACATGGACAAATTTAAAATTGAGATTAATTTTATATTATTAAACCAAGATAATGCAGTATTCCTAGCCCAACAGCCAACCCACTAATTCAGTTTCAGTATGAATATATACCACAAGATCTTGGCTGAAACTATGAACTCATTAAAGGAAACTATTCGTTATACCATCCTGCTTTGTGCTTCAAAGTTGGATATCGACAGTGGCAGCGTTGTCGCGCTTCAAAGCTCATGTCCCGTACTTTCTGCAAACCTTTTCGCGGGCAATCTAAACCGAATACTATATTTTAGTCTTATACTTTTGATATTTTTTACCCATACTGTGTTAATAATTTTAATACTTAAAAGGACGTCGTGAGCTCTTGGCACAAGAACACAGCAGAAGGGACGGCTCTATCCCCTTAATTTATTTATTCAAGTTTGTGGCAGCAATGGTAGATCATGTCACTGCAAAAGCTGCTGATACTCCGTGTTCCTAGGAAACTACTGTCGGTATCATCACGTGTCTCTCAAACGTTAAGTACAAAGCAGTTTGATTAAACGTATATACTTGAGCGGACGGGCAGATGGACGTTTTGAAAAAACACTTTTTCGGTATCAGAGGATCTCAAAACGTGTATTTCCGTTGAAATCTCGAAGCCGAATTTCTACAGCATTACATAACTTCCCCTATTTTGTATATACGTACGTATACGGAAAAGTAAAAACCACCAAAAATAGTTTATGTCATGTTTAGAAGGCAATCCTACAATCTATTTCACAAATATTTCAGTTGCAAAAAGTAACTTTTCTACGCGCCTCATTTTTTAATGTGGGGCCAAGTATCGACGCACGCGCGTCGCCGCATCCCTCCGATAAACGAGTTCTTTCGCGCACTCGATGTGGACAGGAGGGTAAGGTTATGCTCGCAAGTATACGTCTCTGGGAGTGGCGTCGCTTTCATCAACAGGATTAATGACCAAGCCGCTGAGGCGTCCTCGCTTAGATGACTCTGAAGATGAAAGAACGAATTTTTAACTTCATTCATTATGAAACTTTCCGAATATTTGCGAGAAATGTTCAAAATAGTATATTTTATAAGGAGTGTGATTAAGGTTTTTAAATATAGAAAAACTTTCATTGCATGGAATGCATTATATGACAAATGCAAGGAATGCAAAATGAAAAATGAAAAAATGCATGGAATGCAAAATATAAAGAATGCAATATGCATTCTTGGATTGTATAGAAAAGCATGTTGACTGTCAATACGTTGTGTAGACCCAGGTTTGCTAAGCACATTATTGGCCATGAATGAAAAGAAAAAGTCAATTTTCTATATGAAATGGTTTCTAGAGTATAGGTACGTATAATACCAGAAAAAATACACGTTGGGCTAAGTTTCAAGAAGTTTTATGAAGAATATGTTGCAAAAGACTGAAATTAGTACATATGAGTAATTTTCCATATATCGGTAACCGTAGCAAACACTATGAGAAGGTCTGCACTTTGTTGCAGCTGAACGCACTTGTTTAAATTTTACTTACACAGGACCATTTTAACTTGGTAGTAGAAAAATTAGGTAGAGTAAACGCCGAGTCAAAGAAATACTTAAAAGTTAAACTTCCATTTGGGTTAGAAACCTTACGTGTACTTGTATGTAACGTTTCCTGTATTACTTGTACTAATACGTTTTGCATCTTCCAATAAAATGAACTCGTTCATCGGAGAGAGAGAGAGCGAGAAAAGTCTCTTTCCTTTTTTTACACATAGGAGATAACAAAACATTTCGGTTATCAACTTTATTTCATTGATTTATAGAATATCAAAACAAATACTACTTGATTCTCAGTTTTATTCCTTCATTGTATTTTAAGTCTTCTTTACACTTGTATGGGCTGCCGCCTTTTAGATAGTATTTCTGGACTGTGCTTTCCCGTCCTTTACTATTATGCTATTGAATCCTCGAGTGACATCCAATAGATTACGGGCGTTGGTTTTCGTAATTCGACTGTCTGTATTGATTCCCTCCCATTAGCTGACTTACCACCGTTAAGCTCCACATCCGATTCTGGGTAATTAGCTTTCATCAAATGAAATCTGACTGAAGCTCTACTCCCAGTAACCAATCAATCATCCAGTGCTTTCAGACACTTGAATTCATGCAATATGAACATCCAGCAGAGAGATGTTCGAGATTAAACTAGCTGCAGAACGCATGTTTAGCCTTTATAAAGCGACCGAAAATGACTCTATGGTGCATTTCACTGAAGAAATATTGTATAATTTATGATATAAAAATAGTCAAAATGTAATAAAAATTATTAGAATGCGTCTGAAAATTAATTGTTACCCCCAGAAAGTCCTCATTATACATTCTGCAGAATTCTATTGAGTATTCTACTAAATTAACTAAATTCTGATAAGCGTGCTCAATGATGTATCTGATTTCACTTCAGTTAGTACGAAAAATGAACTCAAAGCTGTATGAAACTAGTGTATAGAATATCCAATATTAGAATACAAAGTGTTACGTACTTCTCTTTATGAAAATTTAATTTGCTGCTGTGGAACTCACAAAGTCCATTGAGGTTCAACGTCCATCGGGTCAATCACTAAACTCGTGCATCGCCGCTACAAAAATTGAAACTCGAGTCAGCAAGAGGGATACGAAGAAAAATCCTTTCTTCGAAGTCTCGGTCAAACAACATCGAAATCACCGATTACCTCACTATGTTTCAACAATCAAAATGGCGTCCTCATTTTCTTGTCTCCAATTGACCAACAATACATCACAATTCACATTTTAAAAGTTTATAGTTGATGCCTTCGAAGGTGTGCTCAATGTCATCTTCATTTGTGTGGAACAATACGAGAGGATTAGTTTCAGCCTCTGCTCAAAATAAGCGGAAAGTACAAGTATAACACATTGGTGTACGTGAAAATTACAACATCAAGAAGGAGACATACTATTAAAATGCAATTTGTTTCACAGATTATAATTATCACAATATACAAATGATTTGAATTACAGAAACGTGTCTGCATTTTGATTTTTAGTATTTATTGCAGTGTGAATACGCCACGCGATACCATCAAGGGCCTCCGGACGACGTGGCATGAATTCAAAAAAAAACTGGATATGCTGGAGGAGAACACACGGCTAGGCGGTAGCTTCACATGATCACAAAGCATCAACAGTGCCTGCAGGAGGACCAGAACTTACACATTGCCGACCGATCACATCCCAGACATGTACGATGGGCCTCATGTCAAGAGAACGAGACGGCCAGGGAAGAAGTGGTATCTGTCGTTCTTCGCAGAAATCTTGCATATTCGGCACTACATGCGGTTGGTCCTTGTCCTGCTGAATTATGGCATGTGAAGCTGCTTGTAAGAGGGCAGTACTTCAACCTGTAAATCCTTCTTGATGAAAAGGTTGTTTCTCAGATTGCATTCATTACGTATGAAGCGATATCGCACATTGTAGCCAATGGCACCCCAAACCATCACACTTATCGTTCGTTTGCTATGGCACGGAACAATTCAGGCTGACAGATTGTGATCACCACTGTATCGTCGAATACGTACGCGGCCATCGCTGTAGCACAAATTGAAGGACATTTTAAATTCAAAGGTGAACGAGACAACAAATGACGTTAATCGAGGACAGTCCTCCCAAATGGACGACGGTTGGCAACTATGTATGGCGTAAGTATAATCGTACATGATTAATTGGGCCACTGATACGCGGACTATAATTAGCATCTAAAGATCGCCTTCTTTACAACACTCCTTTTTGGATTCAAATGAGAATGCGTTGTTTGAAACAGGCGAATAACATTACTAAGATACTGCTGTAAAAAAACATTGAAATAAATATCAAATGAAATAAAAAGTGTCTGTGTAATCGTAAATGTGTGTTTGATGAAACAATCTTCATTAATAATCAATATAATATTTCATTATCATACAATTACCATCTATAAAAAACAAGTTTCTTCGCAAGATGTGTAATTTGAGCATAGATGTTGCGACTTTTTAAGAATTTTATGAACCGAGGATGAATAGATATCACTTAATCATATCTCCGTGGTCAAATAGAAAATCTATTTGACCGTTCAAATAGAAAATCTATTGCTCTTAAGAAGTGTGTTCAAAATGAAAGAAAAAAATTTGATGAGAAAATAAAGTAAAACTACTAAAACTAGTATACACATTGAATAACTAATTGGCATGAAGTACATTTGTAATATCACAGCTTAGTATCCAATAGAATTCATTCCAATGATTAGGTTTGATATGTTGGTTATTTTCCTATTGAGTAGGCATGGCAAAAACATCCGAACATGTTACTTTAAAACGTTCCCTTAAGTGAGCCACTATATATATATATATATATATATATATATATATATATATATATATATATACTATTCAGTCCTTTCTGCACCCTTGCACTGCGTAGTGCACTCTTTCATTTTGCTCCCAATTTTTTGAGAAATTCTCATAACCCTATAAATATCGTCTTTACATTTAATAAAAAATGTACTAAAGACGTTTTCCTATATAATTACACAAAATTAATCACGCTTGCTAAGAGTTCCTTAACAACTATACTTTAAACAAAGTTCGAGAATGAATTGAGTTGTGTCGACGTCTCACGTATGATAATTGTCATACGCCCACGCGAACCGAAGCTCTCCCCGCCCTCATCCCCCCGTCACACTAGGTACGAGCAGTTGCCGGCTGAGCCGAAGACCCATAAAACTCGACAGAGGGCGACAGCGTCGCTTTCCACAGCCACCCTCCTATTCGCAACAAAGAATCCGAAGACACCACCCCTCAGCGACGCCCTCCCCCAAAAGCAAAGGACCTACTCGACCTTCATCAAACCGTGTCGCGCGCACTTGACAACCACGTTACCGTGAAAGCTCGGAGTATCTTTGTCTCGCAAATGCCCCCTCGCTAATCCTTTGGGACTAGCCGTAATTCTTCACCCAGAGCGCCGGCTAACAGCAGATGTTCCTCCCGGCCATCTGTCATCAACAGTAGCAAAAAAAGCCATCCTATTGGAACAATATTATGTAGGTCGTCAAAGTGGATACTGGGCCGACCAATAGGCATTCACAACCCCATAGAAGTAGCTAATCAAACCGACAGTGGCATAGGACGACGCATACCTGACCAGAGCGCACTCACACAGAGGAATGTTAGCACAAGGTCGAAATGGGAGAGGCAGAGGCGGTCTGAAATCCATCGAAAGAGGCTGTTTCATTTTCAACGAAAAAACACGCATTTATTTACAAAAATACTTCGAGATCTGTGGCAGTTTAAAATCGCAAATTGAGCAATACAAAGTTTTTGCTCCACTGGATCCCATCCTCTCTGAAACTGGTGCAATATTTCGTACTGTTAACACGCAAAATAACCACGGCAGCGGAATTTATTTCGTTCTGCGGACGAAAGCTAGAACGCCCAAAAAGCACTCGCCACGATGAGCAACCTGCCGAGATATGCAGCCCGACGCGGGTAGAGCGACGTATGACGGCTCTACCCAGCGAGAAAAAATACACACCTTCATCATCATTCTCGCTTCAGCTGCGGGCCAGAGCAGTCGTTCCGTTATCAGCAGCAACTATCGTACAGCGCCAAGTAAGGCCGACCAGTCTCGGTCGGACCTCAGTATTTGTGCAGTGTTTTGTCCGTCCAGTGGTGTAAATTGCATCTCAACTAATCAGAAAGCTACTTAATCCGAAATTATTTAAACTAGTAAGCAATGTAGTGCGTCCATCAACCATTCGTTACTCTCTTTCATAATCACCGAAAACAATGCCATCACACGGGAGTTAATCAGTGTGGCTCTAACCACATTAAACGGTGCCAGCCACCACCATTGCCAGCCATCAATATGGAATCCTACGCGGCAGTTAATCCTACACGGTCATTTCAGCAATTTCCAAGTGGGTGCGAATCACGCAGAACCCCTACAACGTCACCGATGGACACTAGCCCCTCGGCTCCATCATCAGGCATCCCACCAACCGTCCCCCAAGTGGCTGCTCGGGTTGTATCCGGTAAAAGATCGATAGATTCCTGCGAAGAAGATGGCAGCAATCGCGCGGCAACGTAAGATAACCCATCATGAAAAGAGCTCAAACCTTCAGAATTAGTACAACGTAAAAATTTCCAATGGATTTCGCTTTCTCAACGAACAACTGCCTGAAGAATCACCCGAACCAAAGAAAATTCCACCAATTTTTGTAACCGCCACAAGCTATCACGCTGTGAAATTAAAAATAAAATATCAAATAAATTTATAATAGAATTCAATACCAACAAAATTAAATTTCAACTCCGCTCGACACAAGATTTTCATAGTTCTGTAGAACATTTTACTGAAACTAAAAATGCCATACCTATTGAATATACCTATATCCCACATGTAACAAATTATCAATAGTGATAAAAATACGTACTAATCAATCACAGAAGAAGAAATATTAGCATACATAAAATCCCAATTTCAATCACTTATCAAAGTAACTAGATTAATGAAAGACAATGTACCCATTCCAATGGTAGCAGTAGAGTTAAGTGGTAAACACAAAATAGAATCAGTCCTCTAAATCAATAACGTGTGCAACTCCATAGTTAAACCAGAAAAGAAGGAAAACAAAAGGTCCAATTCAATGCTCGAGATGCTTAGATGTAGTCATACCAGTAATTGAAATTACAACATTTCGGGCGCATTTTGTGCCGAAGACAATTTTGCTGCGCAATGACTCACCAAAACAATAATAATCTAAAATGTAAACTGTAATGGAGCACATAAGAGGCCTCCGATCTAATGAATGCTCGTACCATAAAAACTAATAGATAAAAGGCAAAATATTCTGTCTCAGAATCATATAAAATCTCTACCAATGACATCACCTTTACTTAATTTCACTTCCTTCACTCCCGCAAGCAACGGAAATCCCGAATTTCACTCAAAGAAACCACAACAACCAAACCCAACCACGCCGACTTAACACTACCACAAATCCAACATGTACCAACAGCAAACACTCTACGAACTCTCTACAAAAACCAACAACAAACACTCTACGAACACCAATGACACATTCACTCTAACTCTACAGGATATAATTCACTCAATCACTAACTACATATCAAGTATAATTTTTTCAATAATTTCAACAATAATACAAAGCATACAGAACGCAATAATCTCGTATTTTAGTAATAATTATGCCCACCTTTTCTCTTAAAAACTTTATCATTCTCATTTGGAACTCAAACAGTATCTCAAACATCAAAAAACTAACTAGTACATTTCATCCAACAAACAGTCATTACCCCTCTACCCTACTCCTAGTTCCTTCTCCAACTCCTCCTCTTAGATATCACTAATCACACTTAATACAAATTGGAAAACATTTAATAGAAATATCAACTTCCCAATCCTCCGGTTTAAAACATTAAAATCTTCCATATACATTGACAACTCAAAATCAATATTCAATAACCAATAATTAAAGAAATAAACAAATTACAAAAAATAAAATTATTATTTTAAACTAACCAAACATTTACCTGCTAAAATAATCCAACTAAATAAATTAAAAAATAAAACCAGGAGACTCTGGGACTCATTAAGAATACCATATATTAAAAAGAATACAACAATTTAAAGAACACTAGTGTACAAAATATATTGTACACTTACAGACAGAACCAATACACAATCCTATTACAATCTCTAAATGTAAGAAACAACTCTCCATGGCAATTTACAGAAAAAAAATCTTTAAAAAATAATTCTATTCCACCTCTATCAACAAACATCTCTCCTAGTGCCAAATCAGAAGCCTTATCAAAACATTTCAAAAATATATTTGCACCAAATAATTATCCTTTACACAACAAGCACACTGAAATCCTTCAAATAGCCTCTTCCCCCACAGAATTTACATACCCCATACACTTTAACATACCCCACAGAATAAAATGCATCTCTCGTTGAGAAACAAAAAACACTAATTAAGAAACTCCTAAATAAGAAAGCACGGACACAATAAAATCAGTTCAATTAAAAAAATCTCCAACTGTCAGCCTTAGCTTTCGTGAACAATATTTATTATTCAGTTTTAAGAACTGAATACTTTCCCGAAACTTGGAAGCATTTAACCATTCACCCCATTCTGAAACCACATAAAAAAATCACTCCAAAGTAGAGAGTTTCCGTCCCATCAGTTTATTACTCGTTATTGCCAAAATATTAAAAAAACTAATTCTGGCCAGATTAATCTAACATCTCAAAAACATTCAAACAATTCCCAAACATCAATTCGGATTCACTGCTCACAACTCAACAGCCCACGAACTACTTAGAATAATAGAACACATCGACTCTACATTTCACAAAGAGGAACACACAATATCTACATTTCTGGACATCACGCAAGCATTTGACAATCTGATACCCGGATCTAATCTATAAACTAATAAAAGCTGGAACCCCTACTTACATTATTCACGTCATCAAACATTTTCTAATAGACCGTGCATTCCCAGTAATAGTCAACAATCACCCCACCACTCGACACATTATCAATGTTGGCGTCCCGCAAGGCTACCCTTTATTTCGAACGTTATTCAGCTTATACATCTCAGATTTTCCATCAACTACTTCTAATGTATCTCAATACGCAGATGATACAGCACAATTTGCCTCAGGATACTCACTAACTAACCTATTACAAATTCAAAGCCACTTAAATAAAAGTGAATCTTGGGCAAATATCTGGAACATTCAACTTAATCCTGACAAAACAACAGCAAGAATCTCCTTACTCAGAAAGTCTATCTTCCCTTCCTTCATTAGTAATAAACATCTCCCCCATGAACCCCACCATTACAACCCATTAAATACCTAAGGCTTTAGCTGGACACAAAACTAACCTGGAAAACTCATATAGGTATCAAACTTAACATGCAAGAAATAAATTATTCCACTGTGGCCACATATCAAAAACATTAATACCTATCATACACAAACTACAGCAATTTATAAAGCTAGAAGAAGGCCACTAATGCTCTGCTCTACGCATGTTCAATGTGGACAAATGCAGCTCCCACAAATATCAACAGAAATCAAGTAATTCAAAACAAATTTATCAGATTATTACTTATGAAGTAGGGGGCATTTGTGATTAAACAACTCCATTCCGAATTAAACATCCATACAATAATAAAGCAAATAGCCCAAATATCATACTGTTTCTACCAAAACCTAACCGACATCCCAGAAGCATCCCATTTCAAACGAGTACTACCGAAAAATCCAACCCACATCCGAATAAAAAATAGATTCCCGTTTGAAGTCTTTCTCAAAACCTTATAGCCAACCCCGTTCTCCGTTGGAGAACCTCCAATGTATAGATTAAGTTAACTTAGATATTTTCACTAGCATAAGTCTAAAAAAACTCTGTAAAGTAAAACTAAGCGATGTATTCCATCTAGAACAAATATATATGTTAAAATATAAAAAAACCTCATTGGAACGAGAGCAAGAGCCTTCAATCGTCATCGGCGCACGCAGCCGACACAGGACTGTTCCAGTGCGACGCCAGCTCGCCCCAGCCCTTGAACTTGCGACACCGCCCCTACTCGAGCGGCATCTCCTGGCGTGCGCGATTTGAGCGCGATTCCAGGACAGCGACAAGCAATTCTCTACAGCGAGGTAAACCAAACTTTATTGCTGTAGTCTCCTCTTTCGAATCAAAATACTGTCACGCTAGTGCACAAAGAAGGAAATTGAGATGTTCCGAATTTATTAAATGTCTATGTAATAGAATAGTGTCATTTTGAATAAATGTGTGCCCGTCATTCTGACGAACAACACTTGAGCCATCAACTAAACGTGTTTTGATTTATAAGTTAAGAGTATGCGAATCATCCCGACCCAGTTTGACTCACCCCTTGAGATCTCTAGAGCTGGGGAAGGAGGCAGGTTGGTACGTGCTTGGCGCCCACATCTAAATAAATTTAGCGCGAGCGACCTGACAACCTCAAATAGGTCGAACACCCACGTGTTTTGACACATTGTGGGACCCGTTAGGTTCGATACACACAAGTCACCGGCGTATTCCGACGGGCAGGTTCGTCACAGTATATTAAAATCATCTTACTAAACAAACATTAGCTCAATCGAAATGATCATCAACGTATTGTCATTTCATTAACCGAACCTTACGTTGAAGAGTATTTAGAAAATGTTCAGTTAAAATTTTTAGTTCATAAAAACGTAGAATTGTTAACATCTTACTCACCATTTCGCCACCGAATATATTCATGTCAGGCAGCTCACCTGCAAAAGAAAAAGCGAAATATAAGATTATCGTGTTTTATAATTATCAATAAATCCTCTTGAACCTATATACGTTTCATCTTTTGAAAATGCGATTTTATGGTGAAAATATTAAGCTATAACTGATAGTACAAGATTGAATGTGAGAAATTACATGTATATTCAACAAGATTGAAACATATAAAAAAACATGAAATTCTGAATTCCTGAAAAAAAAACACATGCAATGAACCAATTCAAAAATTGCACCCTCTTAGTATCAATAAAGTTCCCTCTTGGGTTTATATAATTGTACCTTTGATAATTTAATAGAAGAAAGAGAATAATAGAATATTTAATAGAAGTGGCAAGAACCCGTATATAAAAATTTAATACATTTAAACACTGCCAATTTTTCTAGCATAGTATGACTCACTATTAATTAAGTTAAATTCAGTTACAATGTCTTTTATTCGAACAATTTCAAAATTCAATTCGATTGTAAAATTAATGTAAAATGGTTATATTTAAGGTGAAATCATTTAATTTACCTTTCATGAATTCATTGAAAAATATATTTCGATTTAAATACTTTATTTCAATCACTTAGTTTTCAATTCTACCACAATAGAAACTAGAGAGATTAAAATTCGCAGTAAGTGGCTTTCTGGTTTCGTATCTACAAATGTTGGAACTAGATAGACTATTTGCATATTTATCAGGACTTTCACGAAACGGTTCTGTAATAGTGCTTTCACTAATTAGAAAACTAAATCAACAATTTTACCTGGAAGGGATTGTCTGTTTCCTCGAATCACTTCTGGAGAATGTAGAATAACGGGACCCCGAACTATGAATTTTCCCCGTCCTGCAGGACGACTGAGAATATTGTCGTTACGATCCTCCAACAATGAGGCAGGACTTCACTGCCAATGTAGCCAGGAAACGTCCAAAATATCCCATAATCTCACTGAGATTGCGATTCAGATCAGTAATGAATTCGAACTCTAATTAAAAAATCTGTAATCCGATGTTCATCTTTCTTGGCCGTCTTCAAAATCTGACACACACACACATACCAGCCCATTCACTCGTACAACCACAAATCCGCGTACGTACTCTTTAACTGCAATGTCTAGTGTAATGCATCTCATCAAGGTTTCAAACTTAAGTTCAAATGTCGTCTATTCAATTGTGTTAATTGGAATGCTTCAAATAAATAAGATCCAGAACTTCTGAAGCACACTTTGTATTGCGTAACTTAAAGATATTGAGAGTATATATCAAAACCAGGAATTCTCATGCTTCTATCTGTAAATAAATTCCAGACATCAAAAGTGATCTCAAAACTACTGCACAGCACTTGGCTTCTTAGACGTTATTTTTTTCAAACCATTATTTAACAAAAAATGGCGAATTCTTCAACGTCCTCTTTATACAAAGTAACGAACTAACTCCCAGTACAAATGGATCGACACACATATAATATTGGAACAACAACGCTAAATTGCACAATTTGAAAGAGAAAGCGTGTTTTCGGCAGAGTCGCTCTTTATATTTCGGTAATGATATTAATCACCCGGCCATTACCATAAAAATCCCGCAAAATGGAAAATTATGTAATGAGCGCCCGGTCAATTTATTACCCTCGCCCGGCTACAACAACGTAAGCCGGC
>BOPP01000089.1:937982-950676 GCA_017312745.1 Gryllus bimaculatus
GGGAGGGGCCGTTGCGGACGTCCGCTGAGGGGGTGAAGGGGCGGGCAGTGGCCAATTTGTCGCGCCCGTAACCTGCCGGAGCAGCGTATCCCAGTGGATACAGTCGGCTGAATTCGCTCAAAACCAGCCTTGCCACTGTCTTTGCGGCGCATCTGACCAGAACGGTCTAGGCTTTCAGACGCGTCGATTGCGAATTTTCTGCTCTGGAGAAGAATGCTAACGGCTGACAAGTACTTTATGTGGTTGTTCTTATTAATACCAGGGGAGAGACGGAGCAGTGCTCTAAAAAACGAGCTAAGGGCCGCGTGCGATCTTTCCTTCCTTTTCCTTGTCCTACTCTCTCCCCTTTAATTATACTTTAACTTACATACTCTACACTACCACATATTCGGGAGAGCTGTTGTAAACTTAGAGCTTGTCTCGGTTGGGGCGGTGTCTCCTGGAGGAGGCAGCAGAAAGTGGAAATCTCCCGCAAACCAACTTGTGGGGCATCAGCGGATCTCCCAATCCTGCGGTCGAGGAACCCGCCACCTTCCGGGATAAATACATTCACTACACTTTCTGAACCAATGGCCTTAGCAGTTGACGTGCCCGAAAACATAAGTCATTAGTTAAAACATAAGTCGTTAGTCAAGAGTTCTAGCTTTGTTGTAGTCGCGCAAGGATGAGAAATTATTTGAGAAATAAATTTTCTTGATGCAACTATTTTTGCATGAAGTAAAGATGAGGGAGATCTCGTTTTAATTGTACAGAACCACACATCTCAGCAAAAAAAACATGTCCTTCACTTTTTGTAATCTTGTACCATTAGGAAGCCAATTCAAATTATTCGAAAGTGAGAACATAAAACATATACAAACTGAGACTCTTATATTCTATAAGCCGGAATCAACGACGAGAATTGATTTGAAAGAGATTAATTTACGTACGGTTCTTGCAGTTTCCTTTTTCGTCGATAGTACAATCGTGCTCATTGTATCGCAGTTCGACCTTTTTATACGAAGTCGCAAGAACTTTTGTATTAAGTCCATCTTTTGGTGGAGCAAGGGGAGCTGTAGTTGCTGAGTAATTCGCTGATAAAAACACCCCGTCGCTACACTGTCAACCAGCGTAGAGTCACCAACCTCTCTCAAGAATCTCTATGAAGGAGAGGGGTCATTTTTGAAGTGTTGAGATTTGTGTAGAAACTCAAATGTTATAGCGCGCACACACAATCACACACTTGAAATATATTCTAGTTTAAACATGCTAAAAGAGAGATATTGCGTAACACTTGACACACAACACAAATACAAAATAATGAGAACCCTAAAAAGAAATGAATAGATCAATATGTACGCTCTTACAAGTGAATGTGTGAACAAAATTTTACAATGGCGAACAATAAAATCCGAATCAAAGTTTAATTTTTTCAGAAAAAGAACATTTCGTCTTAAAGATTTCTGTAAGTTTTCGTGGAATGTTTACATTGGCCAATTCGTGAGAACTAATAAATTACTATATATTATATATTAATTAATTACTGTAGTATATATATGAATGAGAAGATGTGTACGATTCCGTCACTCACGGCTAGACCACTTCTCGTGCACCAATAGAGACGTATGAGTTATCATTTGTTGCGTCTTGGTCTCCTGTTGGGGAACTGATAATTTGTTTTGTGATCCTGCTAGAACTTTCAAATAAATTTCCATATTTCGACTTCGCACTTTTCCGTTCTTCCGTACGTGTGCAAATACAGAATTTCAAATGAATGTTTCCCTCAAATTATAATTATTAAACTTAAACAACCACTCATTCACATAAAAATACAAAACAGTAGCATTTTAATTTTAAATTCGCATGCAACGCTATATTCGCATACAAAGTAATTAATAGAACAATTGCAGAAGTAGAAGTAAACAAATTAGAATCTCTTCAAATATTAGGGGAGAAAAAACATGGAAGTGTTAAGGTAAGGGTTTGTGCTAATGCAAATGTGCTGAGCGAATTTTTGTGCATATTAGCAAAAAAAAAAACTTAAAAATGTAGCTGTACTAAAATTTAACTATTAGCATCACGAAAATTTGTATTTGTTACAGTGCTTATAATTTTTAAATTACAATAAGACACGTTCATATCCTTAATGGAGGTAATATACAAGGCCATTGGATGTTGGGAACTTTTGAAAGTGAGTATAACGTTATCGCCTACTACGATTTATTGGTAAGTCCAATAACAGATACTGAAAGAACATATTTGAACAGAAGTGGACATGAAATAAATGAAACATGAAAGAAGTTTTCAATACATGAAACTATTTTTAAAACAGTTTACATCGTCGGTGACGCCACATTTGACTATAATTTAATAATAATATTAGTAACGTAGCCTATTCATAAATAAATCGGTATGAAACAAACAAGGGGTAATGAAAAATGAAATCAATAATGAATAAATATTTGTGAAAAACTACTTATTATTTATTATCTTGTAATTCATTCCTAATTGTTCACATTCGGCAGCTCGAAGACTACCTTTCGAAAGAATGGCTTTGCATAGCCGAATATTTTTCAGATAGCGATTAAACGCAAGTAATAATTCATTAGTCTATATCTCGGACAGCAACTGGAGGTCCGCAGGTCCGGCGCCTATTTTCAACCCAAGGTCAGATGGGGCGTCGGTAAAGAACGCTGCCTGGTTGAGAACTGTAAAGAGCAACTGCTCCTGTCGACCGTTTGCAATGTTGTCTCCGATTACCTCCACGCGAATCTCTAAGAAGAATCTTCAACAATTGGCCACGGGCCACGTGCGATCTGTCGTTTTCTCCCCCAGCTCCCTCAACTTCCTTTAGGTCCGGGGTTGGGCTGATTCTCCGTTCACTTACGACCTATCGGCAGCCTATAGGCTGCCAGACCCTAAAAAGCGTGTACCATGCCCTAGCCAGTGTGCAGGGAAAATACATTATATATTGTTATAAAGTGTTAGTGCTAAATATTAACTTTTTAACCTAATACTTGCCTCGATAGTGACATTATTTATTCTCCAGAATGTCAATCACTGGTAATTAATTCTTTTCATTTCTTTAATCCTTAAAAAGAAGACTAATATTCCATGTAAATAATTAAGATATAATATTTTTTTGTGATTCTGGTTGACAATTTACAAATAAAATTGTTCAGTTCAATTCCTACCTATTGAGAAAAAGGAGTACTGTTATTGGCGTTAAAAGTAAAATTTTGCGCAATGTTTACCACTTAGACAAACATATTTAATTATTTTGCTTTCATTCCGGTAGTTTTGGCATCATCTGCCCACGCACACAAAATCGTCTCTGGCCTTGATTCCAGGAATCGAAAGAAAGTTCTCATTCCATTAAAACGTGTTTTTAACGAGTTTTTGCAATTTGTTGATTGAGTTCTGTCAGTCGCCTCGTAATCCTGTTTCGGATGCGATGCGTCGATTGGTAATCCCACTACTCCACTCTGAAAATGAATCGTCCGTCCAGAACAGCGCGCTCACACCGACGGCTCTTGCAACTCCCCCACGCGACCTCACCCGTGCTTCGCCCCCAACGCCATTTGCTGTGGCGCACACCCACGAATCTGTGAAACTTTCTACCCACTTTACGGAATATGTCATGCCGACTACGTAGTTATCTCACCGCCAAAACTGTGTCGCGTTTTAAAAAGTTTTTTTTTTAAATTCTGAAAGAGTGCGAGTTCGATTCTGAGTCTGAGCTTCGAGCTGACATTGCCGTTGTGTCTGCCGGAGTCTGACCGGAAGGCCTTAGGGGTCGAGTCTGGACGGTGGTGGATATTAGGAGATAAATCGCTAGGTCGAATTTAGCCGCTATGCGGAGGAGAACAGTGAGGCCATCCGCTCTGATCGGTAATGCTTCATTGGTTTCTTAGATCAATCCAGGTGAATACCGGAGCCGTACCCTAAAAAGCAGCCACGAACCGAGTTCAACTTTTTCCTACTCTTCTTTCCTATCCTCTGCCCTTACTTACACGAACATATCCTTACAAGCAGTCTACAACATTTTCGGGAGTGTAGCCTTTGTCTCTGTTAGGGCGGTGCCCCGCCGTGGGAAATACTTTGACAGGGAAATCCTCTCAAGGTATCTTGTAGTTCGGCACCGGATCTCACCATCTAGCGGGTAGTAACACCGTTATCCATTGGGGTATAACATTCACTACGTTAACGGAACGAATATCGAAAGCTGTTGTGCCGGGAGACAATAGTCAGTTTTTGCGCGCCTTAGCGAGCAGCAATCGACTGCAGCGTCGGTCGTCTGCGCACGAGGCATAACGAATGCCCTGTCAATCGATTTTGGAAGGTAAAAGAACCGAGATAAATAAGAAGCAGACAGCAAGTAGCAAAACTTTGAACACTCGCCTCTCGCCAAAAGAAATAACTATCACGGATCTTCGTAATGAGTTTATTTACTCGTTATAGTTTTATTTCGTTCCAAAACAGTTTTTTATATGCAGGGATAATGGCTTGAATAAAAAAAGCATTAAGTCATTAAAAGAAATTTGTCAATAAAATGACAAGGATAAACTATTTCATAAAAACGGAAAACATATCGCATTATAGTTGTGATATTTCTCGGATATTCAAATCTCGGG
The DNA here is from genome assembly GCA_017312745.1 of Gryllus bimaculatus. Classification (NCBI taxonomy): domain Eukaryota; kingdom Metazoa; phylum Arthropoda; class Insecta; order Orthoptera; family Gryllidae; genus Gryllus; species Gryllus bimaculatus. The sequence goes on from BOPP01000089.1 coordinate 942,596, forward strand.
AACGAATAGTATGATGAATTAATTTTTGTGATAATTGCTGTTCTTTGTTCATTAAATTATAACACCAGTAATAGTAAAATTCATTCATTAACGAACCGATGGTTTTTGAATTTGGTATTTAATGCAGGACGACCGATTTTGTAGCATATTTACAAATATAAAGTTTGCGTAAATTCGAAGAGCGTCATTTGCTCTGTCATTGTTCTTGTTGGAAAACGAAACTTCGATCACCGCTTTGGTTTCACTGTCCTTGTCCTACGTATTGTTCTTAACTCGTCGCCAATGTTGTATTTGCAGGATACCAGCAAGATATCCGGTGTCTAGCACAGCAAATGTTTTCATTTACCCTAATTCCCAAACATAATAACTAACTGAAAGTACAATATAAAGTTAACAGAAACCAAAATAAAATAAACAAAAGTATTTCTTGTTTTCAGGCGTTCTTGCCGTGCCTTACCCAGGTCGACGGCCGGCAGTGGCAGGCAACCGGGCCACTATCAGCACGGTATGGCGCACAGCTTTTCCCAACGAGGCAGCGTGCGTCGCACTCTTCTGAATCAGGCCACGCCGAAGGTTTCGGCGGCGTAGCCGTTCGGACGGCCCCTGCAATACACACATCTCGGGTCGGAAAGACAGGGTTCCATCCTCGTCCGTTCCACTCGTCGTGTACCCGGAATACGACCATATGCAGGCCAAGGGTTGAGGCACGTCGGTTGAAGCAAGTCATGTCATGAACTGTGGCACGTCGGTTGAAGCAAGTCATGTCACGGACTGTGGCACGTCGGTTGAAGCAAGTCATGTCACGGACTGTGACACGTCGGTTGAAGCAAGTCATGTCACGGACTGTGGCACGTCGGTTGAAGTAGGCACGCCACGGACTGTGGCACGTCGGTTGAATCAAGTCATGTCACGGACAGTGGCACGTCGGTTGAAACAAGTTGGTAACTAAGCAACGGTGAAGCAAGTCCTGTACGGACTGTGGGCACTTGGTTAAAGCAAGTTCATGTTCACGGACTCGTGGCCACTCGGGTTGAAGCACAGTCATGTCAACGGACTGTGCACGCGGTTGAACAAGTATGTCACGGACTGTGGCACGTCGTTGAAGCAAGTCATGCTCACGGACTGTGGCACGTTCGGGTTGAAGCAAGTCTGTAGGACTGTGGCACGTCGGTTGAAGCAGTCATGTCAGACTGTCACGTCGGTTGAAAGCAAGTCATGTCACGACGTGGACTGTCGGTTGAAGCAAGTCATGTCACGGACTGTGGCATGTCGGTTGAAGCAAGTCATGGCACGGATGTGCACGTCGGTTGAAGCAAGTCATGTCACGGACTGTGAACGTCGGTTGAGCAAGTCATGTCACGGACTGTGGCACGTTTCGGTTGAAGTAGGCAGCACGGGACAGTGGCAACGTCGGTTGAAGCAAGTCATGTCACGGATGTGGCAGGGGATGGTTGAAGCAACGTCATGTCAGGACAGTGGCAGTCGGTTGAAGCAAGTCATGTCACGGACTGTGGACGTCGGTTGAAGCAAGTCAATGTCACGACTGTGGCACGTCGGTTGAAGTAGGCAGCACGACATGTGGACGTCGGTTGAAGCAAGCCATTGTACCGGACTGTGGCACGCGTCGTTTGAAGTCAAGGCATCGTCACGGGACATGGCACGTCGGTTGAAAAGTTGGTGACTAAGCAAGATCCGTGCCAGGCTCCGATGGCCAGGCTTCGTGTTTTGATCGTGCTCAGGAAGGGCAGGGGCCTCCTTACTAACGGAGAGGTGGAACAATAATCAAGTCACTTCTGATTGGGGGTTACAAATAAGCACATTTAGATTGGATAGAATTTCAAGTCAAGAATAAATAACGTACTCACAATGCAGAACCAAAATTTGTATCATTAGTTATTGACAAGATTAGAAATGAGAAGTAAACACACTTCAAAACAAATTTGATTCCTTGAGTACGTAATTATTTTCAGTGCACTTTGGTTGGTCGACTGTAGGCTAGTGAAGATTCAAGTCGATGTAGCTTGTGTGCCTAAACCAAACATTTTCGCTATTTAAAAGTATTTATTTATTTTAAAATGCATTTAGTGTTTCGCTTTGTATAATTCACAATCATGATCATATCGCATTAAATTTCTTTCAACTAACTGAAAAAAATATAACAATCGACTCGATTGCCCTATACTGCAGCGGCGATGGTTACTCCGAACACAATAGTACGCACAGGCGATGAAGCGCAGGCTGCTCAGCAGATGATTTCGGGGCCAGGAGAGGCGCGGCTAAGCTCATCGTTGATGATTCTAGTAATATCAAAGGACGTAGTCTTCGAGAAGCAGCAAATGACTTTAGATCGCTTTTAGAGAGGCACGGACGTCTCCAGCATGTCACAAGATCTCAGAGGAAAAGAGCAAGACGAAGTTCGAAGGATAAAGCAGTGACGCAAACAATATGAGAATAGCTGTAATTTGATGCACGAAATCACGTTGGTAATTTCACAAGATAATTGTTTTATAAAGAGATTAAACAAACCTTTGGTATCATTACGTTACAGAATAATATTAATAATTAAACAAACATTATTCACGATACAAACTAGTGTGGTAAACTGGCTCATACTTTCGTCGCGTTGGTCTCTAAATATTAAATTATTCGAGAGTTAAAAAGATGAGACCGTGCGCGTGTTTGAGATATATCTTTTATTAGTTTATCGATAAATCAAGCAAAAAAACTACTTCGTCTGCAAAAATTGTACATGAATATTTTTCGAACGAGCCTATTTTCGAAACAGTATTGGTTTAAGACAAAAATCTTTTCTTCAATAAGTATTTTAAATTTAAAATTTTTGCAAATAAGACAAGCACCAATTTATTTTACATCGTTTAGTAATTAGAGGGAATAATTCAGAGAAAAATTGGACTGGCTTTTTGAGAAATAATATGACCTACATTTCGCCGCAAATTTCCACGCGAAACACCAATTTCGAAACCTTTACTTCCTTATTCATACCTGTCTTTGAAGAACATTTCTTTACAAGCAAGCATTCCTATATTCATTTTTTAGAGTAATACCCTAACAATTAAAATATGGTTTGAAGCATCAAAATATTTGCAAACTTTCTTTCATAATGTTCAATAAATCGATAAGGGAATATATTTGGGGGAAATTTTGCTGAATGGTTTTAAGTGCTAGCGTCAACCAACGACCGGAAGATAAAAAACATTTTCCACAGGATCCATAAATGGAATATGTTACACCGCATGTTCGAGTAAGTAAGTTCTACTATTTATTATGAACGAAATATCCATAGTAGTTATACAACTCCGGATTTGATAGCTTTCAATCGAAAATTCCCATGTTTTTCCGAGCACGATTAAATAATTAATTGCGACGAAGGAAAGTTGAAGAAAAAAAGAGAACTAACATTCTTATGTTCGTGTGAAGTGTCAAATTGTGAGAAGTTCTTTCGACTATTTCAAGTAGATCGCAGAGCATTGTACCATATAATATACAAGTCTTACTACAGGTTGTCAACTAATCTTTTAAGGAGCATATTTAGGACGATTGGTGGCCTCTACAACTTTTTTTTGCAAAATGTAGGTTCTCCGGATACAGCAATTTTGCACTTTCCATTATATTATTATTAATTAATTATTTTATTTTATTATTATTATTATTATTATTATTATTATTATTATTATTAATTTATTATTATCTATTATTAATTATTATTATTATTATTATTATTATTATTTTATTATATTATCTTATTAATTATTATCACTATTATTTTATTATATTATTACTTATGTTTATTATTATTATTATTCTTTAACGTACATTTAGTATTTTCTGTAGCAGATACTATCAGTCCAGTTATCTTCTAGTTTAAATAGCATAACGTGCTAAGACATGCACGGACTAAGCGTACTAAGTATGTCAATCCTTTTACTGCCAACATGTGGAATTTACTGACCATTAAATTTTAAATATGATCGTAAAATAACATATTGTTGATATTACTTTTACTGAGAACATTCAGCTGATCGGACTTACTCTTGTGTAAGAAACTCTAACAGTTCAAGCTTTGTTCAGAATAATGGAAAAATTATAATTACTATCAAAACAGGCTGCCTCGGTATCTTATCGTAGGGATTTATTCTTTTCAAAATCCAAGAAGAGTTCATTTGTTTTTCCATGCATGACACAAAAATGTTTTATATCACTCGCTAAGTACCGGCGAGGTGTCTGGGGAAGTTCAGGGAGTGAACTGTAGGTACTTCAAGGCAGAACACTCAGAGAAACAGCAGTCAATGCAACGCCCGTTGTGGTTGCCCGTCGGAAAGATCGACCACAGAAATTCAACAGACGTCTAAAATGTAATAAAAACAATTCTTCCGGCGTCAAGTTTGAGGAATTTTTGGAGCATAAGAAAATTTCCGTCTTATATTAGTTTCTATCCTTTTGTTTCAGTTCTTATCCCTTGTCTGGTCTACCTCCTCCAACAGACGAAGGACGCTGACAATAAATTGTGTGTGTCATGGGCAGGAACGCTTGGCTGGGCTTTGTAATGTCATTGCGATCTCGCAGACTTGTGTGGTTGTTTACTAACATCTGCGTGCGAGTTGAATCGCCTTTTGTGGGTAGAACAAGCGTCAAGTTATAATTGCATGAGTGTGAAACCCAGAGGTGATGGTAAATGAACCTCTGCGTCTCTGAATGTTACAGTTATTTTAGGGTGGAGGAGACTGTGCGTGTACTCTGCATGTTGAATATGGATAATTGCTAGGCATACGTGAAGTGGACACAGCTAAATTCAAAGGACACTCTTGACTATGACAGATTGGACAAGAGGCTTCCCAGGAGAGCTCATCTGGATGTTGTCGCATTAATACCAGACGTCAGTTTCCACACATGGCGCATTGGCTCACGGTTTATGCTTATAAGAAGCGAATTAATTTATACTTTAGAAGAATAAACCTTAATCTGGAGATAATTTTGGTTTCAAATATTAATATATAATCCTATTTTCAGAAGAATTAAATTAGTTAGAGAAAGACAAATTACTCGAGAAATTGCACTAAAGTTGTAGAAATATCAAAGTTACTTGTTTTAGTTTACTCCGTGTATTCAGATCGTTACTCTTTTAAATTATTTGTTTACTATTAATTCTAACTTACGTAATTGGTGAATAATTATTTCAAAACGTCAACAATGGATGACTAATACGTTGGAGCAAATTGTTTCCAAAGGAAAAATAAACTTATTTTCAGTTTTGTGTGCTGCTATGACGTAGCACAAAATTTTACAACGCTCGTAGGGTATGTAGACAAATCGAAGATGGTCATTCTTTGCTTATGGAATATGTGGTGATAATTTCAAATAACTAAGTTTTTCTTGTGCTATTTCTTTTTCCAAAGAAGGGACTAATGATAAGGCTGATGTTTTGACGCAATAGCATTCCGATGTACATCAATGTTTGATGAGTTGCTACAATAGACGTCATTGACATGCCTCTCCGATTAATGAGATTTCTAATCACAGAATTTATCATTTGGATATCTTGGACAAGTTAACTGTCCTCGACGTTTTTAGTAACATTTATTTTGATAACTGCGTATTATTTTTACAATTTGTGTATCTCTTTTAAGTGCTTAGAAAATGGCTGATAATTGAATACTAGTAGGTACAAATTGTTTAAAATTTCATATTTCTTACAGTTTTTTTTTCACCTCATGTTTGAAAATAATGTAAATGCGTTTATTTTAATTTCGTTACTCTCGGCCTGTTTAAGTAAGTAGGCATGTTTTAAGGGTGACTGGGAAGATTGAATCAACTCGGTGGGCGAGAAGCTTTGCAAGGTCTACTATGCCGCGATATGCGCAGTCGCCGATTAGCGGCTTCCGCTGAACTAAATTTCTTACAATAAAACGTCCTCGGGCAGCAGTTGAGGTTACTTGTGGGCTACAAGACGTTAAGTCGATCTACTAGTTTTTTCAATTCATTATTTTTGACCTGGGCACAAGGCTGGGATAGGTGTGCCGCTGGGCACAGCAGGAGGGGCACTGCACCGCGTGTGGCGCGCCGTTTCTCCTCTTTGAACCTCTCTCTCCGTCGTCCGGCGCGCATGGGCGCGATGAATCACGGGAAAGCGCCTTTGCGCATCGGCGCGCTCCCCCCGCTCGCGCGCTCCACGCAACGAGGACACGCGCGCTTCGGGAGCAGATGAAGTGAGTGTGTGCCAGTGCGTCGGTATCATTTTCGAAGCGGCGTGAAACACGAGCAAGTGTGGAAGTGTTTTTTAGCAGCTGGGTGTTCTTTAACGGGTGGGATTCAGCGCCGACCTGACAGTCGCTTGCTGGTTTTCTCCCACTAGGTTGTTCACCCAATGGGGCCCTGCAGGCAAGTTCTAAGATCTAATTCGCGATAATATGTGTAGAGAAGTGCATGTAAGCGTAAGTATGAGAAAGAAAGGGTGAAAGGAAGAGGAAGGAAAGCTCGCAAACAGTGCGTGGTCAGTTTGTTAAGATACTACTCCTGGCATTTGTCTGGTATTATGGAAACATGGAAAACCTTCCATTTTAGAGCCGCCAGATGCTAGACTTCTTCCTATGGTGATTGATGTGATTCCATCGAATTTCTCTTGGTGGTGATTGAATTTCACCAGCTATGTGGCAAGTTCTCAAAAATCGATATCGATTGCATCCAGTCCTATGGCGTCCTGTTCAATATGTGCAGAGGCAATAATGTTCCGTAGCTAATCGCGTTTCGTCTCAAGTGCTTGTCTACTCTAAGGATTAAAATCTTAAAAGAAATATACATTTTTTATAATTTCTTACATTAAAAGATGTTTTAAAGTTCCGTTTCAGATAAAAAAGTATGACTTTTGTTTATCGATTTTTTGTTAAACTTAATATTATTTGCATAAAGTTTTGTACTTGTCGCCAAATATATTTTAACATAAAATAGAGATAATTTTATATATCTCTAAGATCTTTTCCACACGAATAATGTGGGTAACAATAAATTTGATTTAAATTTAAACTTGGATAGCTGCAAAAACTTCATTACATTGACACACACCATATACAATCTATTAAACTTTTATTCTTAGGATTTTTCTAAAAATTGGAGTTGTGATATCTATGTTTTCAATCTGAGATACTACTGCAATTTTGAATTCTATCTTTAAAGTTTTCAACAGTCATTTTCCTTAAAGCTAATTCTGAAATTTTCAAAAATTTGAAATTAATAAAACTGTGATTGAGATTTTAAACAAACAACTTTGTGACAATAGACAGGAAAACAAAGATATAGAATGATAAATTTCACATGATATTTCTTGATTTTAAATTTTGGATTTCGATATTGATTTTTCATTTAAATTGCTAAAATATTTAAAAGGATCGTGATTGCTGTAAGCTGCTAATTAACGCTAGTGATTTTCTTCTTTATAACGGAAAATAGTGAGTGGCAATGCTGGTGGGGAGAAGTGAAGTGTGAAGTTCGGTCGATTGAGCGTCCGTGCTGGGTCGCGAGGAGCCAGACAGCGCCTGCGCCCTAGCGAGAGAGGAAAAGAGATCGATGGGTGGGCAAACCACCTCTACACACCTTTAATTTGAATCAATGTTCATAGTAGTTTCTTTCACTCTTGTGATACAGTTTTGAGTGTCGAAACAGATTCTTTCAAATTTTTCTTGAAACTAATTTTTTTTAATCACTGTATTTTATATTCCCGGCTTTACTTCAATAATCTAATTATTCTGACAACAAAAATGTTGTCTCTGTATGACTGATTATTAGAGGAGTGGTATATCGACTTCTTTTCCAAAACGTATGGTTTTCGAGCAAAACCTTGACTCATCTGCTCTTCTGTGTGTTTCAAATTAAAATACTAGGTAATTTCGAAAGAGATTATTCTCGCTGATTCCGACAGCTTTCAGTCAATAATTTCGGGATTTGATCCATAAATTAGTGCACTGTTTATGTCATGGATATGAGGCGTTTATTTTCCCGCTGGAATGTCGAGAATCCGGCGCCGACCTGTACAACTCTTGTGAGGTTTCCTCCGATCTGTTCGCAACCTT
>BOPP01000089.1:967933-989235 GCA_017312745.1 Gryllus bimaculatus
GCTCTCACACCAGGAACGTGGTTTGAGAAAAGCATTTTCCGTTGTGCATGGGACAGGCACGAATACTTTCAGTTTGCACGTAGGGCGTTCCCAGGCCATGTACGAAACCACATCTAAACCAACCACCTTCCATAATTTCTAATTAATTTCCCCTTATCAACTGATATCACTGCAGTCCCTCTGATCAGGAGGTCCTAGGTTCGAGTCCCGACAGTTGCTAGTTTTTGGGCACTAGCTTGTTAGCTAGGTCGAATTCAGTCGCTGTCGCTGGAGGATAATTCCAGCGGCCGGCTGCTCTGATCGGTAGTTTTTCCGTGTTTTTTTTCAATCAACAGGCTAATGCCGGAGCAGTACCCTAATAAACGGGCCACGGACCGCGCGCGATCTCACCTTCCTCTTCCTTGTCCTATCCTCACCCCTTAGATACACACCCATGCACACTTTCATGCACTTCATGACCACACATTCCGGTAGACCCGTTAGGAGCTAAGAGCTTGTCCCGGCTGGGGCGGGGCCCCTCCGATGGGAGATACGTGATTGGGTGAAACTCCGCTAGCCGACCGTAGGTCGGTGACGGATCTCACCAGAGAGCGGGGCAACATCACCGCCATGTCCCGAACAAAAAACATGCATTTCACTTACGGGACAAATGATCCTGGTAGTTTACATGCCCGGAATCACTAAACAATCAATCAAATACTCCGTAACTTAGAGTGCCTATCTCAATGGGTCAGTGGACTCTGGTGGGATAGCGCTACTATGGGAAACCCCCCTAGCCCCAGAAATATATTCAGCAATATGGATTATCTCAATTATAGAAGTTCTAGACCTAAATGTTCTCAAGGTCTACCTCAGTGAGAACTTCGGGATGTAGATGCAGGGATATCTTCTGCAAGTATTTAACAGAAAGTTACTTTAATCGCCGATAAATGGTCGTCTAGGGAGAATACCTATGTAAGTACCAGAAGGTGGTACCTACTTTAAATGAAAATCGGACATGCTGGTCACGTGAGTCTGTGGCTACATCTGCCTTCTGCTCGGGGCATTAGTTCCGTCCCCACAAAAGACAAGGCAAAATGTCAAAAATCTTGTAAATATCATAAATCAATTGAATGTGTGAGTGGTGCGTTTTATAATTAAATTACGTCAATCTCAGGTACAAGAAAAAATTGACGATATTCAAAGTAAAGTATTTCTGTGCAAAACAAAACCTTCTTTCACCCTTCAAATGTAATGCCATGTTATAGCAGAGTGGGGAAGTGATTTGAGATTTATTGCGGCTATAACAGTTTCATGTATTTGATGTCTGCTCCTTTACTACCCCGATGCAGGCAATGATCCATCGCCCCATTTGCTGTAAGTGCTCTTCCGAATGCCGACTACTGGAATTACTCTGACAGCATATGTCAGCATAAAATAAAATACATAAATAGTTCACCTTGAAACAAATTTACATAATAATTCCTGTAATTATACATGTGTGAATAATGCTTTAACAAATTTTCACTGACAGAAATGTTTGTGTACTCAAAAGAACAACGTGTTTCAGCCAATTTATATAATAAAATATCATTATTAACAGTAATAATATCTAACTGAATTACTGTAATTACGTCACAAAAATACTGGTAGTAAAAGTTAGAAAAGTGCAATATTAAGAAAATCGAAAATTCCAAAATATTGTTTCATGCCGTTCTTCACTTTCTGTTCAAATCTAATAAAACGGTAATGAGAGAGTTAGTATAAAAATTGAATTCACACTTCGTCAAACCTAATAATTTTTATAATTATTTTTCTACAACATACATTCATTGTTGATAAACCTTCAGCCATATTTCTTAAATTCTACTTATATAAAGAGTTTCTATGTTAGAACAACACGATCGATGAGAGAATTCTCTTGTAGGAATTGTAAATAAATCCATCTCAACAGCTTCCACTTCTTAAAGGTTCAGTTTTAGAACAAAACAAAAGGGGTTGAGTTTTGATCACGAAAAAGGTTCTCCATTCAACTCTTATGTAATAAATAAGCTGAAACTGTCACTAAGACCCTGATATTTCATGTTCTGATTTAATTAGTTATTTCACACATTTAGTCTCAACGAAGTCGGAAACAAAGAAATTCCTGATTATTCAGAGGCGTGATATATTGACGAATTGTTGGAATCATGTGTATGGGGCTCGTACCAACTACAAAATTACAAATGGATGATATTAATCACGTCTAATGTAGAGGAATACATGAAATCAATAATACAACAAGGGCTTTAGAAAATGAGGTCAGCAAAAGAGCAAGTGAGAGAGCGACTGAGCACTAGAGAGCGCATAAGAGAAAGAAGATCAGAGAGTGATAGAGACATTGAGTGCTGCAGAGAGAGGAAGCGGTATAGGGAGAAGCAGAGGAAGAAGCAGTGAGAGGGACAGAAGGAGGGACTCATGGTGGGGAGAGAAAACGCCGGAGAAGCAGAGAGAGCAACAGAGGGATGGACGGAGAAGGATAGGGAAGATGACGGACAGGGAGAGGGACAGAGAGTGGGGCAGGGAGAGGTATAGGGAGATGGGGAGGGATAGAGAGAGGGACAGTGAAAGGGACAAGAAGAGGGGCAGGGAGAGAGGGGGGAAGAGCAGAGAAAAGGATAGAGAGAGGGACAGGGAGAAGGATAGGGACAGAGGGTCAGGGAGAGGGACAGAGAGTGTGACAGATAGTACAGAAAGAGAGGCAGTGAGCGGAAAGTATGTAGGACCAGAGAGGAATAATGAGGGATGAACAGAGGGAGTGACATAGGTAGGGAAAGGGAGAACGCCGGAGGGAGCGGGGCGTGGGAAACTCTCCCTCTGATCGAAGTGAGGGGCAGGGCGCGCCGCTCGTCCTCGCCTCACCAGCGAACGGCGCGCCGCCGAACTGCGACAATCTATTTTGCCGGACTAACCTCATCAGCCTCCGCGGCCACAAAATTTCCGACGGGAGGAGAGCGTATATAAACACAGTCCCGCGAAAGGACACGTGCCCGGATAGATCTCTATCTCCAAGCAAATGGCACACGACTGCACGTGAATATCAATTATTTAGATTTATATTTCCCATATTTACGTTTTTCATATAACTGTCAACACAATTAAGGAACAAGTACTAGTGAATTTTATGCTGATAGATTCGTTTTTAGCTGAGGTCCTTCATGTTACGAAAGCGTAGTTTTTATTTCATATTTAAAATTCGCTTAGCCGTTTTCACATATCTCGCAGGTTTAATGTGTCTGTAAATCCTAAACCCTGTAATTAACCCAATATCATGGGAAATCTCTGTTCGATAATGAGGTAAGTTCGTAATAATTATTGATGAAATCTGTATATTCCTATAGCAGGTAAATGAAATTACGTTGTTCACAGTTTGTAATCTTGGTGAATAAAAATATGAGACCTTCCGAAAGCTATATATTGTTTTTCATATGTTTTCTAAATGAGAAAGTTGTTAAACGATGGAAGAATAAAAAAAACCATAGACTAACAACAATAAAAATCTCAAATATAAATCTTATCATGCTGAATGAACATTTTACTCTTTCCGAAGTCTGAAGATACAAATTAAAATCACATTAGTTATGTTCCTAGCAGTTCTAATAAATTCATTTTTTTCTCTATGTCACACCCAAAAGAAGTTCTCCTACTGAAGAAAAATATTCTGAATTTCCCCCCCCCCTCCTAACACGCACAAGTTTATGATGTTTACAAGTTGTAGACACTAAAATTAGAACCATTCTTACTACTGAATGCATATTCTAAAATATATTTGAAAAGGCTTTTTAGATATTGAAAGAATAAGTAGAAAATACAAAATATGTCCACTAAAAAACTCCAACTCAGTAGAAAATGCGCCAATTTATTAACTTCTACTAGCTAAATGAATTTCATGGTATTCCACAAGGATTAAATTCGCGACTGATTACAGACAAGGCGGGCACCTGCGCCATGCAAGGCCCTCACTCCTCGCCCTCGCCCTCGCCCTCGCCCTCGCCCTCGCCCTTCCTCACGGCCCAGGTGCGGGGCCTCCGAGAGCCCGGCGACTGTAACCGCAGCGGCGGCGGAAGCAGGTGACGTTAATTAGTAGAACCACATATTACAGAGGTGCAGCGCCAGCGGCGGCTCATAACGCGCCGCTCCCAACGGGCGAGGATCCGTGAACCGCTGCGTCGTATATTCAAACCGCAGCAGCACGTATTTTCAGGAGCTTCCTTAGAGCTTCAATCAAGGTGTTTGGGAGCTTCTCTCGGCTTTCAGAGATGTGCACACGATAATTCTTTATTCAGGCTATACTTCCACATTGTCGCTCCGAAAAAATATTGACTTTTCAGTCAGGAAACCCATGCTTTACATCTCACATTACGGAAACGTGTACGATGAAAATATTATTGGAGAATTTGTTCTGGCTCTTGGAAATGGATAGTATGTTTACCTTTCTTTACCCAGCGGATGAATAAAACATGTTATTTGTATTTTGTTACGTGACCGACCGCAAGGAAAAAGTATTTAAAGTTCGTTTAAATAAACGGTTTATAGATCATGTGATTTTAACGACAACTCTTTTATGTTGGCCAATAAGAGTGTATAATAGATAGTGGTCGCGAAGCGCTGGAGCGCAGCGAACACTCGAAGAAGATATTAGAAATATACACAAACAGAAAATTATCGTTTCTGACAAATCTGAAAGATCAGTACTTTCATGTACGTAATTTCAGTACTCCATTTCCTTCAAGAAAGAGAGCAAAGCGACTAGATCTTACGGTAAGAAGTTAATAAGACTATTAAAACTTCAGAGAAACATAATGATGTCCAGCAGAATATTGAAGAATCCATGAGAGAAGTTAAAACTACTATAATGAATGAGTTAAAAGACAAAGTAAAATGACCTATTGACCCTTCACATAGAGAACACACTAAAAATGTACAGAAAACTGTGCGTAACTAGGTTAATGAAAGAATGAGCACAAACCAAATTCTATTTTTTTTCCAATAGAGGTTTCGCTCTTGTTGCTTCAGCGAGCATTCTACCCCAAGCAGAAGACGTCCAACAAAGAAGGAAAATATATAACAAAGAGATAACCGAGAATGCACATGTTATTGCTGTTAAGCAAACCATAAAAAAGATCGTATATCAAGAGATGACATCTTTCGATAATCAAATTAACGCATGGCACACACCCAAACTATACATGAAAAAATCTGGCACTATGCTTATTGAATCATTCTACAAAATAAGTGCCTAAAAAGTATCAATTATTAGCTCCTCAAAAAATTCAGATTATTAGCTCCGTGGTTCATAAGCAAAGAACAAATTTTCAAATTTACGATAGGTTGAGTGGCTCAATCGTGCGAGCAAAAAATTATTAATTTTCCCATTTGTGTAATAAGCAATCGTTTAGACACCCTTACTTACATTCATTTACTTACACTTTGTATGTTACAGTAATAGTTGATGGAATCAGGCGAAAATATTATGTTTTCTTTGTTGTATTTGCAGATTTATCTAAACACTTGAGCATCGAATCGCTTTTAGCAATTGTGTAAAAATTGAACTTTAAGCAATCTTTCCCTGCCTCAAAAGTAACCCCTTTCACTAGAGACGGTCTCAAAGTAAATATACCCGTTCAACAGTCACGGAAGGTCCAATTATATCCCAGAAAGGCTTCGACATCTCTCGCATATATTTTTTTTTTCAATTCCGTGAAATCACCGAGCACTCCTCCGCAAAGAGAGTCGGAAAGCGGGACCCGTTGCCCCAGGGTGAAAGGGCAGCGGGGAGGGGGTGAAGGAGGCAGCGACGGCCGCGCTGATAGATGGGGCGGGCGGGCGGACCGGGCCATCAATCTCGGAGGGCCACTCGTCCCCTCTGGCGCGGCGTGGCGCCAAAATACGGGTGCACACCGCCAAGGTGAAGAACGGCCCCGGGGCGCGCACAGTGGTCCGCACAAAGCGACACGCGGACGTCATTTAGAAATTACTTCTAGGCTGTCCGGGTGACGCCGCGTCTTTGGCAGATGGGCCGACGTTTCGCCTGTCATGTCGCAGGCTTCTTCAGGGTAGTGAACTATCCTGAAGTGAAGTATCCTATCCTACTCGTCACTACCCTGAAGAAGCCTGCGACATGACAGGCGAAACGTCGCCTCATCTGCCACCGACGCAGCGTCACCCGGACAGCCTAGAAGACATGAACTCGAGCCACAGAAGCCTACGCTTGAAGCTTAATGTATGTGATTTGCTCAACGTTCGAATACTTACATTGATTGATTGATTGATTGATTGATAAGATAGTTATTTCGATCAACTGGTAAGGTCATTAGTCCCGTAAGTTAGGTGCATGTTTTCTGAACACGTGGTGGCGGTGATGTTCCAACACTGGCTGGCGAGATCCTCTACACCCCACCTACATCGGCTTGGGAAGGTTTCCCTAACTAGTTATCTAGCACCAGCGGGCACCTACCGTCGGCTAGTGGGGTTTTCTACAAGGCATCTCCCACCAGCGGGGCACCACCCCAGGAGGAACAAGCTCTAAGCTTCCGACCTATCTCCAGGCATGTGTGGAAGCCTCATGCATGTTAGTGTGTGTGTGTGTGTGTGTGTGTGTGTGTGTGTGTGCGTATGGTTGTGTAGTGGTGAAGAGAGCGCACTGAAGAGGAAGGAAAGATCACGCGCGTCCTTTGGTCCGTTCGTTAGGGTACGTCTTCGGCATTCACCTGGTATTGCGTGTAAAAACCATGGAAAACTACCAATCAGAGAGGCTGCCGCTGGAATTCTCTTCCAGACAGCGACTGAATTCGATTTAGCTGTGTAAATAGAGCCGAAAATACTGTCACCGTCAGGACTCGAACCCAGGACCTCCAGGTCAGAGGAACTGCAGTGACATCAGTTGACGCCATTCGAGTACTTATTGGTTCCCACCTCTTCAACTGAAATCATTAGTCCCGTAAGTGTATGGCATAATACGTATCTGTGGAATGTCTCTGCAGTGATGGAACGTGAGATCCGGCGACGACCTACACGACTGCAAGCAACGTTCCTCCCTCGCACCTCCCTCAGCGGTTACACTCCTCCAGTCGAGATTAGTTCCCAACTGATCTCCCAATATGTGGGTAGTGTAGTGGGTGTTTTGTAAGTGTAAGCTGAGTATTCGATAGATGAATGAATGTGAACTGATGAATGAATGGTGGAATGAGAGAAACGGAAAACGAGCAACCCAAAAATATTTCCTTTTTCACTGCAAAGTGGCCAATCATATGAACCCCAGAGAAATTCTATCTCGCTATTCAACGACACAGATTCTTTTTTAGCAAAATGTTGCCAAGGAAGCTAAAACAAAAGAAAGCCATCGACAGGTAAACATACCTCAAAGTACGTGCACGAAATTGTGTGTACAATAGTGATCTCTAATGTTCCAAGGGGTAAAATGTATGGGGATCCTAAGCTTGTATCTGTTAAGTCACGGATACGGATGATTCGGAAGCGCAGTTTTGTTCTGAACATTTGCGCATATGTGAGGTATTCGCCCATTTTTGAATTCCTTGTAAGGTGACTTCACGAATCTCGCATTTGATGGCTCTGAATGTTTGTCTACTCCTGAACTCTCAATTTTCAGCAGTTCAATTTTAAGGTTAACAAACAATCTAATGCCATCCAAAAAGACTCGAAAAAAGACGCTCATGTGCCAAACATTTTTTTATAATTGATTAAAAAGAAAAAATAACTTTTTTTGTAGATTTTTACTTACTCAAACTTGTATTTATAATTTCGATTTAATAATTCCCAAAAAATAATTGAAAGATGTTTAAAATGTTTTCGCCATCATAATTATTCCATTATTTACAAATTTGAAGAATATTGCATATGTAAAGCGACTGTCACACTTCTTAATGCCGTTTAAAGAAACAAATGTTTGCCAAATTATTTTCGTTTGTGGAACGCGCTAAACCACTGTGCGATCCTGCCAGCAGGAGATGGACGCTTTGCCACCGCTCGCTGCACGGGAGAATGGACACAGCCACTCCATGGAATTACTCCGTTTTTTGCGGAGCTAAATCGAATTTCGTGTCCACAACCCATGTACGGTAGTGGAATAATATCCTGCAATTTTCAGATATGGATCTATGCATTTCATGTTGCCCCGGGAATATCGTCAACTTGACTCTGCACTTAAGGTTTTCGACCAGCTCCTCACCCGCGTCTGTTGGAAATCTCCATATGTGGTGACGTCTGCTTCTGATGTGAAGAGAGGTGTGAAATGTTACCCATGGTACAAATGTTACGTTTTTTTCACATCTCCTTTGGACGACCAACTAAATTCATAACAAATAAGAAACATCGTTTGAAAATTACCATTGAAACGTGATTTTTCTTTGCTTAATTATGGAAAAAGTTCCCCAAATGAATCATACGATACCGAAATTAATTGTTTTTAGCCAAGTTTACGAGATGTACGAATTTCAAGCTTTTTACGTCTTCTGGAATTTCAAGCAATTTACGTCTTCTATAAATCGAGAGTAATGTAAGAGTAAGGTAAGCTAGATCTCAAGTATTATTCAGTTTTATTCAAAATTTTCTGTGCATTTATTGCAGTATTTGGACAATAAGATAGTTTTCTTAACAGTAACCGCTGTTTTTGTTTAAGTTAGAATTGCAATTAAAAGAAGAATCTCTGAAAAAATCTCTATTAAATATCACAAACTCAGAAAAGAATTTAATAAAATTCAAATATACATTTCAAACACTGTTCATTGAAGGCTTTCATAATATTTTCTTTCAATCTAAATTGCTAATGAATACGTATAATTTCGTAAAACTGACAGATAATAAGGGATTATTCACTTTTAGAAGTAATTGTGAATATAAAACACCATAAGTTCATTACTGCTGGATAGTAAACTACTTCTCAGGGTTGTATTAAAGAGATTTAAGACAAATACATAGAAGTTGGCAAATTACGGCATATATTTAGATAATCAGGCGCACACGCAACCCGCAAAACAATTCGTTAAAACACGCTTTGCCATCGTGCGTAACTCGGAAATGATAAAGGATAAAGCCTTAATATACATTGTTGTTTCTCTCCAAAGGACACGAGTTATGTTTTCTGTACTGTAATCTACAAAACAAGATATTTAGCAACCTTCAATTAGCAACCTTCAATTTTTATGGTTCCGTTAATTCGTAGCAAGGAATACCAGAAATTCTGTTTTCCTGTGTAAACCATTCTCACTTTTCAAACAAACGTCTAAAAGTTTGTTTTTTTAGAATGAATTTATTAATTTTATTTCATTTTTATTTATTTTGTGAAAAATATTTGCATCACTTCTAATTCATTTTTTCTATGTATCACTTCCAATTAATTCACTCTTGGTAGTACGTACTCGAGCTATCTATTCATTCCCATTACAACCGGGAGGGAAGACTGTACGCCGCCTGAACGTGTTTGAAAGTGTTTTGTAATAAAAACACTTCATTTTTCGAATTTCCGGTTTATTTCCAAATTCACAAGGGCAGGAACATGCGATAAAAATGTGAGGCAGTCCTAGGGAGCATTTAAGGACATATTGGGAAAACATTTAGGGTAACACTTGTAAACCTGGAGATAAACATGTGAGGAAATGGGTACGGCATCATATGAGCCAAATGCCGCAGAATATGAAGGACATACCGGAATCATGTGGTAAATGTGAACATGCGATGCAATATTTATAGCAAAACATGAAAGGGAACATTGAAGGAAACATATGGTACAATATGCAAGATAAATGTATCGGAGTGGTCGTGAGGAAACAAAGGGATCAGATGAAGTGAAGAATTATATGGTTTAACCCCTTTTGATGACCTCTAGCAGGGTGCTCAGAAATGATAATAAACAAAAAAAATGCAAAAAATTAAATTGAGGCATTTAAAATCTTATCTTGATAAACCTACATTTCTTCAATTTACAGATCATCTGGTAGTGGAGATCCACTATGAAGCTATTTTTACTGAAATAAAATAATTATTTACACAATGCGAAATATTCGCAGAAGGTGCAACCAGTGAAATTATATTTTTCAAATGCGGTCTTTTCTTCTCTTTCACATTCAAGAGAATACAAGAGCAAAAGCATAACAAAAAACACGGATTTCGTTGCCGAGAAGAATGGAACTACCTGAAAACAATACGCAAGCCAGAAAGAGCTTTCCTCGTTCATGGTCAGAAAAAGTGGGAAGCTCCTCATGTTGTATTTCCCGGAATTTTCTTCAAGTAGTACGCAGAACACTTCCTTCTGTTTACCATCCCGCGAAGAGATACGAAACTATACGAGAAATAATACACAAACCGGTCTTTAAAGTAACGAGAATTTGCATCAAATCGTTTTAAATATTACTTTCCCTTTTATCTCATTCTCAGGCAGTAACTTCCGTTAGTATTCTATAAAGTAATACCATATTTCGGAATGTACATTATAAATTCCTGTAATGGAATACTAATATAATATATCATATTAGTATGTTTTTGTCAACGATATCAATCTTTACCTACTTCAATCACTTTATTGAAATTATAATATAATTTCTAAGAATTTCACTTCATGGCGTTAATTTTAAGACAGTGCTATAAAATATTCATTTAAATTTAATTTCATATGGCCTAATAAGGTTTATGTTAGAGAGCACGTTTTGTTTTTTCGGAATGCCTGCGTAGTAGTATATTTCTTTTATTGAATGCTTTCCTCAGAAATCGTTACAGAAGTGTATTCTAGCTGAATTTCTATTTTTTATCCTCCAAGGTTGCTAGCCCTGGAGGTATGGATGATTAAACGATCATGATGATAGTGGGGGACCAAAACACGGCACACACATATAGACATACTCAAATACATCCATGCCCGTGGAGGGACCCGACCACGCGGTCTCCTGTTCTGCGATTGCTAATGCACTACTGCCCTAACGATCTCGGCCATGTTCACCGGCGAGGAATATAGTTGCTACATAAATCATATTGTTTCCAATAAAAATATGTACAGCCTTTATTGAATTCAACATTAGTTTGAGTAAACTTTGCTATTTTATTTAAAAATTTTATCTTATGCAATTACTTCCTTGTAGCATGCCATTTTGATAGACACAGTCTTTATTTCAGGATTTTTCAAAAGTTTTTAAAAGATATCGTTGCAAAGAACTATTAAATTTAATTGTCCGACGTTTTCAGTGGCGCTTACAATTCATGGAGAAATTGTAGACTGGGACAGCCGAACAGAAATTTTCCCACAAAGAATATTGAAGTTCATCAGAAATCTTCTGTCCTCTTATCTTAACCAAATATTTTAACAGACTATTTACACTTAGCTACTTGCACGAATGTCGCGGTTGGACATATCAATTTCGATTGAATATCAATCGCGCCATCTGAATGTCCTTTTCCCAATAACTCAGGATCGTTGCCCATCGTATTTGAACACAGGCTGTAAACGTTCGCTTCCAAATTTGAATTCCATCTACGAGTGTTTCCCACCGTATTGGAACAACGCCTGAAAGTGTTCGCTTCCGAATCTGAATTCCGTCTACGAACATTGCCCACCGTTTCGGAACACTGATTGCAAGCGTTCACTTCTGAACCTGAATTCTGTCTATGAGTGTTGTCCATTGTATCTTAACACCGTCCGCAAGCGTTCGCTTCCGAATCTGAATTCCAATTTCCAATATTTACTATCTACTCCAGCCTTGAACACTCATGAGTCCTATAATTTGTTTTAGTATCTGCGTTTTATTTTAATGTCCAACACGGCTACCATATGTCCTCTGTGTACTTGCATTACACTACTTGTATAATGTCATTTCGGTGTTCGAATGTTCTAATATTAGTTACTCTTTCTTGAATGTTGTACAAATCTACAAATTTTAACAAATTCCCTTTGGGTAGGTTTGGCATACTTCAGTATAAATAGAAAATACTTAATGAATTATTATGAGATTCTTTTAGTTTAAACATTTTTCATAGTTCTTTTTATGCTTTTTTTAATGTTACCAATTTTCTATCAGACATTTATGACTGGCACTTTTTCTCTTTCTTCCACGTGGAAAATATTCCAAAATTTTCTTGTGTGATCTTCACTTGTCTCATAGTATATTCATATCGTTCAGAGTGTTCACATTTGATAAAATCTAAAATTGTATATTTTTTATTCATTCGTTATAACACTCTAGTTAAATTTTGATTCAATTTCCATATTTTTGTCAGTAAATGGTTATTTTTGAATTACTAAGTCATAAAGTTTAATTTTATTTACTTTTAATGTATGTTTATCCCTAAAAGTATCATTAAACGTTGAAGCCACTGTCGTTCCTGTAGTTATTCTTACTTATATTTTTTTTCACTAACTTCCTTATTAATGTTGTGCCTAAATAAAGAATGACATCACATCCTTTATTAATTCGTTTACATCATACAACACTAAATTTTAAAAGGAATATTTAATGCGTTCATATCGAATTACCACTAATATGGTACGTACCAA
This sequence comes from Gryllus bimaculatus, assembly GCA_017312745.1. Taxonomy (NCBI): domain Eukaryota; kingdom Metazoa; phylum Arthropoda; class Insecta; order Orthoptera; family Gryllidae; genus Gryllus; species Gryllus bimaculatus. Next base: position 980,451 of record BOPP01000089.1, read on the forward strand.
AATTTTCTGTTGACATTTTTTCCAACTTTTAGTAGATTATTCTTGATCATATGGACATACAGTTCAAATCCTGCTTATTTCATCCAAAAGTTTGGCTAGAATATAATTCGCTCATATTAAACTTCCTATGGAACCAAAAAGAGGTTTTTCTCTTAAAATACTTTTGCAAATGGAATTAATTTCTTTGGATGACAAATGCCTTTATTATACCCATAATAACAAGATTATTAACTGCAAACGCTTAGTTCTTTGAAAAAACTTCATTTTTTGAGCATAGAAACATGATTGATCAGCTAATATAACACTACAATTTATGTGTTCAATTTTGGTGAAAATTCATGGACGTATTATATAGTAAATACTTTCATTTCCGTAGAACAACACTTTGTGTATACTTTTGAGTTAAATTCATAAATAATCATACTCATTTTCGTACTTCACAATATTTTGATTCGTATAAAATGTTTGTTAATCCAACAAATAGCACCCTTAATATTTTTTCTCGTTTATGGTTATAATTCCTTTGTATCCGGTTTAATGAGATTTTATGGAGCAATTTAAAGAGGAGGTATATCACGCTCTTTGTGCTTTCAAGTTGAAGTCAAAATATAAAAGGGGTTTTTACTTTATGAAATACGACGTAGTAGTATAGAGAAATGTATCTAATACAGCAAAAACATATTGATGATGATTAGCAGGCAAATTTTAATGAAATGTCATTTTTTCTTTCCACTTAAGAAAATGCAGTTTAGTATAGAAAATAATTTTATGTTATGACAAAAAGAAATGACCCATTTTTAAGTCGTGTTTTTCCATTTTTGTCGATTTCGATTATTAAGTCATTTTGTACCTTTTCTCGTAATTGTAATGCATTTTTGCTACTTTCATCGTTTTTAATACAATTCTAATTGATAATTGCTTCAAATTATATTTACGAGACTCCACAACTATTTTCCACAGAATTTCTGAGTATCCTAGAGAATTTCTTCACTCAGAAATTGTAGAGTCAGCCGTTGTATGTAATCTAAAGTTTCTGTGACGCCTATCAGCAGCATTGTCGATTCGGTCGGTTTTGGAATAACTAAATACTGAGAGTTTCTGGTAGTACAAACCAACAGTTTGTCAAGTGAGTGCACTTAAAAGAATTGAAGAAGTCTCCATTAGATCAGTTACGAACCCAGCTTGAGTTGTTCATCTGAAGTGATTTTGAGTTCATTTTTACGTTATATTTCTCTGCCTTTGAGGCATTTTAAAAACGTTTTAAGATAATTTTATTCATAATTTTTAGCAAGGTCCTCAAAATCCGCCTCCTTTTGATAATAGTTTGAGTGAAAAACTTCTTGTGAGGATTCGTGATTTCAAACACTTTTATTATTTTTAAAGCGTCTCTTATGATCCGCCCGTCTGGCACTCAATACAACAAATTCAACTCAATACAACAATTTCTTAATAAAGGCCACAGAATTTTCTTTAATTCTTGTACTCAAAAATTGCGTTTATGGAATATGTCCGAATTTCTTTTAAACCGGTGTATTTTCGAAAATTGCGACAGTTTCATTTTCCTACCCTCTCCTACAACTGTATTATTAAAGCTAAAGATTTTTAAAATGCAAAATGTTGAGACGAGTTATAACAATTTTCTATTAATACGTTGATATTTACTCAAGAGTTATCTGTTTTATTTTCTTTAAGCGTTATGCAATGATGGCGAATAATACTCTGAATTATTTGGGTCTAGAGTCATTAGAACTTTTGAATTTTTAAAATTAAATTTTGATAAAAATTAAACGATGTTTTTTGACAGAGGCGAATAAAACTCTTCAACCAGCGTGGTAGTGCAATAATGCAAAGCTGCTGAAGTGGGCAGCTCACTTGGCGGGCCGTTAGCCGACGGTTATCTGCTAGCAACCTCTACTTCTTGAGTCAGTCCGAAAGAAAGGGAACGTAGACTCTCGAGCCCAGACGGCTCTAGTCGAGTGAAAGGCGAGTAACACGCGGGCAGCTACAACGGGCCAAAGTGGACAGTCTGACCCAAATTTCAAAACATTTGAACTGCCCTGGTCTATTTGTTAGCAAGTTAAACACAAATACACGCGCTCAAAGTCAAACCCTGGCCAGAACAAACAATTTTGCAGGTTGGGCACACTTGCAGAGGCATCTGTTAGGTGAATTTGGTGGTGTCCTAGACACATAACATGTTGCCTACTGCTAAAACAATTGTTAAACAAATAAGCTAACGGATTTTGATCTCAATATAACAGGTAGGAACCGTTATAAATAGTACAAAAGATATTTCTTTGATGTTACAAACAACACTATTTGTATCTGTCGTCAATGCACAAACATCTCTCTCTCCTCTGCTCTCTCTCTCTCTTCTCTCTCTATATATATATATATATATATATATATATTATATATATATAGTATATATATATATATATATATTATATTTGAAACGAAGACGCTTCTTGTAATTAGAAAATACAATTATCATATTAATAAATTAAATAAAGTACATGGACGTTGAATCAAGCCCGGTAAACGCCGCCGGCCAGCGCACCATGGTGCACACACTCGGGATGGGGGGGGGAGGGGAATACGGGCGAGGCGAGCGACGGGTTAGTGCTGGGCCGGAAGAGGCTCGAGTGAAGACGGGCTGAGCTGTGCTGCGTCGCAAGAGATTTATTGTCGTTTGTTAGTGCAGTTCGGATGAGTGTGGCGCGCTGAGTGGTGGAACCAGGTTTGATAAGGATTACAATCAGATGAGTAGTGGGCAAGTAGAATTGCGCACCAGAACTGATAAAAACCAATAGTCAGGAAATCGAGTGGCCGGTGGGCCTCGTGTCATACCCCGCCCTGGTATAATTATAACAGTGGGCAGTACTGTACGAACATCCGCGCAATGTTGAGAAAGGGTCGCTAAAAGACTAGAACAGACCGACGAACATCATCACGTCGTCCGCGCGTTCCAATCCGTTCGCGTCGGGGCGTTTCCAATACCCGTGAGACACTTGTTTCAACCCGGCTGGGGTCGACCCGGCGAATTCATCGGCGTTACGGTTGGGCCAGAGGAAGTTGCGCCGAGGGAGGGTGCAATTCCTCGTCGGCTTCGGGGCAAAACCGAAGATTGACGAAGACACGACGCCGTTGCCTACGACGGTCCCGGGTCGCCTCCAGAGGAAGCAGGTGGTTTTTAAAAACATCATGGTAGCGTTGAACCGTGCGCTTGTATCCAAGGCCCCTTCGCATTGCGATTGTAAATACTATGTAAGTGTGTTTTCCTGATGCATTAAATATTTAAATGTGCAAAAGAATCTATAACGATTATCTTCCTTATGCTGCGGCAATTCCCCTGGAGAGCCCATCACGAAAATGTACTCCCCTTGCATATTTATTGTCGTGAAAGTACCGCTTACCGGTCGTTCACAATAATATATATATAAATATATATATATATATATATATATATTGAAATATACATATTTATATATACAAAGGCGGATTTGTTACACCATTTATAGCTCAGGAACGGCTGAATCAAATTTAATTATCTCTGATTTGTTGGATACATCTCCTCCTCCAATAGTAGAATAACTATTAAATATCGAAAAAATTCACAAAAAAAATATAAAAGATCAAAACAAAATATGCATATCAAACGCAACCTGCCACACACAGCAAGATTTTTTTTATTCTGTATCGTTAAATAACTCCTAAAAGAAGCGTTCTATGGCATTAAAAACTACAATTTTGATATCAAATGCCTCAAAGACACGTTTCTCACTCGTAATCTAGACGACGAGATCTTCGTGAACATCCTATTACATTTTTGCTGGTCCGACACTTTTAGATACTACCTAACCTGCACAAAGGCGTGCAGAATCTGCAACTAAATGTGTATGAGAGGGACAGAAAGCTACAGAGAGGGACAGGGAGAGACAGACAGTGAGAATGAGAAGTAGAGCGAGTGAGAAGGAGAAATGCATAGAGGCGGAGAGACGGAAAAAGATGGAGAGGCGGAGAGAGAGGGAGATGAGGCACAATAATGTTTGCCAAGTTCCGCTACTAATGAATAAAAACCAGGATTATTAAAGTTAAGAAAAAATTTTACTTAACATTCGCTTCGAAATGTTAAACTAAAAAATACAAATATGTAGCTTTAAATGCGTAAGAATTATGTTTGTTTGGCCCTATATTATATCAGTACTGTCCTACCATACTTTATTGATCAGATGAGCACATTTTCTCACGTTTTAAAACAGTGTAATCAATATTGTAATAATTTGGGCAGGGAGAGGTTCAAGAATATTTAAATTTCGGAAAGATATGACGGTCAAGCATTCCGTGGTTGGCGTTAGCCCGCTTTCGCGCGTAGCAGAAGTAATGAGAGGAGTCAAATAACTCAATTTTCATTTAAAAGGGAAACTTCACTGGATGGAGCGTAACTTTCCCTCCACAGGGCAGATTGCAGCTCACACATGCCGCGGGCTCGTTTGCTGGCGCCAGCGGATATCACGTTTGCTGAGCGAAATATGAGCTCCGACTCGAGAGCAGAGTACCAGGCAATTTAATATACTGGGAATTGCAGACTTGTTCTGTTAGCACGTGCGTTACGGTATCTAGAACGTTCTCGAAACTGTGTGGAGTATCTCCGAAGGAATTCAGCCTTCTGTACGTAATGAGCATACATTACCTACCCGCAGATCTGCAAGATTAGTAATTGGATCTTACATTGGCAGTCGGAATGAAGCCCTCAAGCGAAGTGATGAGGTTATGAAGGAGTAAGTGCTCGAGGAAAGGAAGAGTTTGTAGTGACAATGTTGTTATAAATTATTCTTTTTTCGCAGAGTATTAGAAACTACTACTACTGGGATTTCTCGAAAAAGGAATTCGAATGTCACATGAGTTGTTTTTTGGTGATAGTACAAGAAATTAGTACAGAAGAGCAACGTTTTGCATTTTAAGGAGGCGAAGTACGATCGAGGAGGTCAGTTAAGGAATGGCTTCATGAAAAGATAAAAGAAAAAGAGTAATGATGAAAGAGAAGATTCACGATGGAAGTTCTGATAAAAACAGACATAATAGGAAGAAAATGAAAGATCGCATGGGAGAAATAGAGATAGCAGAGAGTCACAGGTGCGATAGAAAGTAGAATGGAAATATATGAAAAAGAGAGTCACCCAGAAGGAAAGAGCAAGTGAGATGAAAAGAAATACAATCAAGAGAGAAATGTAAAAAATATCCCCAAGGTAAGATATTTAAGTAAACTGGGAAATATGATAAAATGAAAGGACTGTGAAATAATAGTAGTTTATGCAATTAGTTAATAATGTTAAGCTTTATAGGACGAGTACATGTTTTGAAAACGAGCGACGTTAGAAGCGAAATATTTACGAATGAATAGCAGAGAAATAAGAAAGGAAGTGATTTAAGGGTCATAGTGAAGTGAAGTTCAGTGTGGTTTTCATAATACAAATATTACAAATTAAAATCTACAAATATTTAGTGCCGAGTTATATTATAAAAGTTTATTTTTCGAAAATGTAGTTAGTTTTATGAATCAGAACGTAGCCAATTTTATATTATTATTACTATTATTATTATTATTTTACCACTATTATTATTATCGTAGCATTTTTATAATATCATTTTTATATTAGTTATATGATCTTATTTATGTAATTAGCTGCCATCGGGTTATACCCAATCACAGTTTAAATAAATATAAAAGCAGCACAGAGGAAGAGGGGAGTGGCAGTGACGCCGGTGAGGAAGCGGATTGGAAAGGGAAAGTGTCGAGGGGGAGGGGAAGGCGCTGAGGCGCGCGCAGGAGCCGCTTTAGATAAAAGAGATAGCAGACGAGCCGCTGAAATAGAGGCCCTTCAGAGAGGCAATGCGGAGGCTGCGCCGGAGAGCGGAGCGTTGCGTGGTCTAGACTTGGGGCCAGGCGGGATGGGAAGGAGGCAGGTTGGGGATAGGCGGAGCGGGTGACTAAGAGGTTGGGGAGAACAGGTTACGGGGGCGGGGCCAGAGAGGGGGGACTAGGCAATGAAGGGGTGGAAACGTGGGAAGGGGACTGAAGGGGGATCGGCCGAAAGAGCGAGGTGAAGCGTGCCACAGGAACGGGGAGAATGCGTGGGGGAAAGAAGAGTTATCGAGAGGCGATGTGGTGCGTGGGCGGGTAGTGAGTCGGCGAGGCGGGGCGAAGAGTGTGGAGACACGGGAGGGGCGGTTGCAGACGGGCGGGGGGGGGGCGTGGCCGGGCGGCGGAATGGCGTGTTGGGCGGGGCGGGTGGGGGCTGGGCGGAGAAGCGACGAGGCGGGGGTGGGGCGGGGAATCGCGGTTGTTGGGCGGGGGCGGTGCGATGCGGTGTGGTGGGCGAGGCTGGGTGGAGAGCGGCGAGGCGGGGTGGGTCGGGTGGAGTGGGGGGCGGGGGAAGGCGGGGCGGGGCGGGGCGGTGGGGCGGGGCGGGCCGCAAGCGGAGAGACCGGCGGGTGGTGTGGCGGTAAGGCGGCGTTGGGCGGGGGGAAGAGGGGGCTGTCGCGGTGCGGTGCGGGGCGGGGTCGCGGCTGGGCGGAGAGGCGACGAGGCGGGGTAGTGCGGGCGGGGCTTGAGCAGGGCGGTGTGGAGCGGTGAGGCAGTGGAGCGGGGTGGGGCGGGCGGGGCGGGAGCGGGACGGTGAGCGGTGAGGCGCACCGTGCGCAGAGGAGCTGCGCCGGGGGAGGCTGCCGCGTCGACCGCGCGGCTCAAACGCCTTTCTCGTCACACGTCACCTCGCTCGCCTCGCTCGCCTCGCTCGCCCCGCCTCAGCGCCAGACCCCTAGCTGCGGTCAAAGCGCTCCCTTGCGCGCGGCCTCGAGCGCCTTCCCCCTTTCCCCCTCGAACTTTCCCTTTCCACATCGCGCTTCCTCACCGGCGTCACTTGCCACTGTTCCCCTCTTCCTCTGTGCTTGCTTTATATTTATTTAAACGTTGATTGTGGTATATAACCCGGATGGCAGCTAATACATAAATAGATCATATAACTATATAAAATGATATTATAAAATGCTAACGATGAAATAAATAATAGTGGTAAAAATAATAATTAATAATAGGTAAATAATAATATAAATTGGCTTACGTTTGATTCATAAAACTCTCAACTACATTTTCGAAAATAAACTTTTATACATATAACTCCGGCACTAAATCATTTGCTAGATTTTAAATTTGTAATATATTGTAATTATGAAAACCACACATGAATCTTTCACTCACTATGACCTAAATCACTTCCTTTTCCTTATTTCTCTGCTAAATTCATTCGTAATATTGCGTCTTCTAACGTCGCTCGCGTTTTTCAAACATGTACTCGTCCTATACAAAGCTTAACATTTATTAACTAATGCATAAACTACTATTACTTTCACAGTCTTCCATTTATCATATTCCCAGTTTACTTAAATATTTACCTGGGGATATTTTTACATTCTGCTCTTGATTGTATTTCTTTTCTTCATTCTTCACTTGCTCTCTTTCCTTCTGCGTGCTCTCTTTTTTCATATATTTCCATTTACTTTTCATCGCACCGAGTGACATCTTTCTGCTTCTCTCATTCTCCCATGCGATCTTTCATTTCTTCCTTATTATGTCTTTTTTTATCAGAACTATCCATCGTGAATCTTCTCTTTCATCATTAGCTACTTTTTTCTTTATCTTTTACATGAAGCCATTCCTTAAATGACCTCCGCGATCGTACTTCGCCTCCTTAAAATGCGAAAAACGTGGCTCTTCTGTACTAATCTTTGTACTCATCGACCAAAAAACAACTTCATGTGACATTCGGAGATTCCTTTTGTCGAGAAACTCCCAGTAGTAGTAGTTTTCTCACATACTCTGCCTGAAAAAAGAATAATTATATGAACAACATTGTCACTACAACTCTTCTTTCCTCGAGCACTTACTCCTTCATACCTCATCACTTCGCTTGAGGCTCATTCCGACTGCCAATGTAAGATTCCAATTACTATCTTGCAGATCTGCGGGTAGGTAATCGTTATGCTCATTACTTACAGAAGCTGAATTTCCTTCGGAGATACTCCACACAGTTTCGGAACCGTTTCTTAAGTACCGTAAACGCACGTTGCTAACAGAACAAGTCTGCAGATTCCCAAGTATATTTTAATTGCCATGGTACTCTGCTCTCCGAGTCGGAGCTCAATTTCGCTCAGCAAACGTGATATCCGCTTGCGCGCCAGCCAAACGCAGCCGCCGCTGGCATGTGTGACAGGCTGCAATCTTGCCCTTGGAGGAAAGTTTAGCTCCATCTCAGTGAAGGTTCCCTTTAAAATGAAAATGAGCTTATTTGACTGTCCTCTCATTACTTCTGCTACCGCGGGACAAGCGGGCTAACGCTAACCACGGAATGCTTTGACCTCATCTCTCTTCCTCCGAAATTTAAAATATTCTTGAAAACCTCCCCTTGCCGGCAAAATTATTACAATATTGATTACACTGTGTTAAAACGTTGATAAACATGTGCTCATCTGATCAATGTAGTATAGTCAACGTACTTGGTTAATATACGCCAACAAACATAATTCTACCATTTAAACCACGCTTTTGTATTTTTTAGCTTAAACATTTTGAACGCGAATGTTTCATAGTACAATTTTTTCCTAACTTTAATAATCCTGTTTTATTTCCATTAGTAGCGGAACCCGGCAAATCATTATTGTGGCTCATCTCTCCTCTCTCTCCGCCTCTCCCTCTTTTCCCAGTGCTCTCTCCGCCCTCGATATG
>BOPP01000089.1:989260-1000817 GCA_017312745.1 Gryllus bimaculatus
CGAGCGGGGACGTGAGCGGTGAGGCGCACCGCGTAGCGCAGAGAGCTTGCGCCGCGGGAGGCTGCGCGTCGCCGCGCGGCTCAAACGCCTCTCGTCACCTCACCTCGCCTCGCCTCCGCCTCGCCTCGCTCGGCCCCGCCTCGCGCCGACCCTAGCTGCCGCTCAAAGCGTCTCCTATTCTTTTTTCCTGCTCATAAGCCGGTCGCGCTATTAACTCCCCAACAGAGGACGTCTCTTCTCGGCCAGGTTCGAGACGATATTTTTCGTTTCTTTAGGGCAGGAAATGCTATACATAATGATTCTTGGAAACACACAAGGACTTATATCCGGGGGACAAGAAACACACATTCGTTTTTCTTTTTTTTAAACGATTATTTTTAACTATTGATTTGATATTGTTCATTTTACTGTTACTTCATGCTTTTCATTAAGCAATTTTTTTTCTTCCTAGCCTCACTATTCACAATTTATGAATGTAAAAGTTGGTGGCAGTAAAAAGAAGTTAAGTCATCCGGCGTCTACTTAGTAGGAAACCGAGGTGAAGTTAAATATTTTTAGCAAAATCAGAGATAGTTGAATGACTGTTAAAATAATAAATAATTTACAAATAATTGACTTATTGAATTTCCAACTTATCTCGGTTTTAGAGAAACGTGTGTCCAAAATATACTCAATAGTGTACAATAACGCATTGTCATTTTGACGAAACTTACTTTTCCTGCCAGCATCAGATTGATTTAATTACTATTTAATTGAATATTCATTTGGTAATTTGTTTTAAAGTAATCTAATTCAACGTCGTAATGTAAATTTCATTTTACTTAATTGAATAATAAAAGAAAACACTCCCTCCAAGAAGTTACTCTATACTGCACATTATTTTCAAAAAGTCGCAAAAATTTGAAAATATTATTCATCTGTGTGTTAATAGAAAAATGGAGTTTGAAAAACCGAATGGTCTAATTAGTTCTAGTGGGAAATGAGTTTCCCGCTTATTACAGAACTTTGCTTGTTTCCTCTCGCCAGGGTTCTCTCATCAAAACATAAATATCACAATTTGGTGACTCCCCGATACGCTTCATTAGGATGCCAGTCGGGCCTAACGAGAGTACTCGTGCACTGCATCCCTGGCACGGCGGAGCACGCAGAGATTTTTTCAGTTCAAAATATCATCTCCAGCAAATTGTATTCCTCGTTTTTTAAAACCCTATTAATAACCAATTATTAAAGGGAGGAAGCAAATCCACTCGTTTTTGCGCAGAGAGTCTGGTAGCAGTGTTCAACGTTGTCTTTAATATTATGGTTAGAAGAGAGAGCGCATTTTATTCATAATAACCATATTCAATAACAAACAATGAGTTTTGTTTGGTTTGGAAGGTTACTCCTTGTTGGCAGAATACGAAACAGTGGTGGAGCGTGAGGTTGGACACGGGAGAAACTGTCAACCCAAGGACAATATTGATAAGTAGATTGTAAGATAAAAGGCATTTCAATACAAGATATTCTTCTTTCTAAGTCAACTCAATTTTAAGGCTGTTATGAGAGGGGAAGACAGAAGTCTACGAGGTGACCTTACTATCATAGGGGAGCGCCTTAAGATAGAGTTAATGTGTTTTCTCGCTCAATTTCCAATTAGAAATAGCTGAATAGCGCACGTCGCAACCTTTGAACAAGAAACTCAAGTGTGGGGTCTCCTTAAGGTAGATTCTTCTAGGTACTTCTTTAGATTGACCACGGTGAAGTACCCCCCTACCAAATTAAAACTTTAAACGAATGCGAAATCTCTGTTCTTCATGATGGTAAGAAAAAAATTGTCCTTACCGGCCTATTTTTTTCATAAAAGAAGTTTGAATGAGTACAGTCTTATATGAAAAAACTTTTGCAGGCATATGTTTCTTTAAGTTATGGAAGACCTTATACGGTGAAAGTACTTTTTTCTTTTATTTAATACGTAATCACTTTTTTAGTAATTAGGTGATGTTACTTGTAACAAACCTCACCGGAATTTCTGAGGAGTAATTGCTCAAAGTCTGCTGGGAAATTAATCTCAACCGGTAAGATTGCATCTAAGCCTAGAAGTTATAATGTACAAATCATGCCATTGTTACCATTGCTTCTCTTGGTCTCACCTTAATTTAAATTTTGAACCACATACAATCACAAACTATTTGACGTTAATTCACTTTTAGTGTAATCAATGTGAACCAATATTCAACGCAAGAACAAAGAAAAGTGTGGTGCCAAAGTCAACCTAACCTATATTAGGTATTCAACTAGTAAACATGAAAAATCATGAGAAAGTCTAAACTTATTAGTAACCATTGTTTTTCTAGCGCATCTATTCAATACTTTTGATTACACTCTTTACAAATAATTATTTAAATGCTTCATTCACTTTTAGAACCAGCTATCTCTAATATATATTTGTAATAAATGGCCAAGTGTTTGACTAGCGACTGGCATTAACATACCACCTTAAGGGCACAAAGAACATCTCATTAACCGCTGGTGTAGACACCTCTATGCTCGCTCGGAGGCATTTAAAACACAGTTCGGTGTATGTGTTTGCATGTGTGTGTTTGAGTGTGAGTATGTGTGTGAGGTTCAAGTGTGTTTCAGAAGGAAGGGTGCCGCGAAACAAAAACATAATTATTTATTTAACAGAGTTGCAATACAATAAAAACACATTCCTATTCACAACATAACTTTTAAAACCTACATTAATTCTCATTATAAACTACTCTCAGGGTGCAACAATCATAAAGAGAACGTTTTGTAGAAATTTGTATTTATTGATTGAAAATTATAAGTGAGTAAATATTTTTAGAATACTTAATAAATATTTATTTCTGAATTTCCCGCTATTTCGTATTAAGGTATGCTTTCATAGAACTCAATTATATGAAAATCCAACGCATTATATAATTCAAATAGTTAATCAACCACTGTAGTTTTTTGAATATGTTCCTTCATTTATTTCCCAATATTTTTTTTATTCTAAGTGAAATTTGCAAGAAAAATTAGATGACGTATGAACATGACAATGTTAAAAACCAGTATCGTTGGCGACGACATACTACAAAACATTTATTACAAATTTCTTCCCTATTATTTCGATTATGAAATACAAATGGGAGCTATTATTGACTTATTCTTATAAAGCAAGTTTCGAGTTAATTTGCAGAAATCCAGCGCAATACACATTGATGCGCCGTAGAACGAGACGAGTAACAGAACAACCGTATGCACGTGGCGCCACCACCAGTGAAAACCACTAAAACCATTACTACGAGTATTCGTTTGGACCTCGTTTGTTCCCAGTTGTTGTACAATAACATTTGTTTCTACCAAACAACTCACAAGTTAGAGCATTTTCAATTATGGTGGTCCCAAATCCACGTTGACACCGCCACCTTCATGAAAAAATTAGGAATCATTCTACATCGTTTGTACCGAATTGTTGCCTCAGAATTTTTGTTTGTATCAACGAAATTAATTAAGATACAGCCATTATACGATACAGCCACGATAACGTGGCAGTGATAGCCATTATAACTGCACAGACACCGCCACCACCGTAAACAAATTTGGAACAATCGTACATCATCTGTACCAGATTGTTTCACCAGAAGTTTCGCTTGTGGCAAAAAATAATTGAGATATAGCCATTTTAAAGTGGGGTGGGAGCCTCACGCTAACCTTAATACCAGACCCGTCCCCAACCCCGTAAATAAATTGCAACAATTGTAAATCGTTTGTTCTTCGTATGCACCGGAATGTTTCATTATAATTTTTGCTTGTACCAAAAATTATATTGGACACCATTTTAAGAAAATAAATAAATGAATATTTAAAAGTTATTATTGATGTTTAGGCCAATTCTATTTATAGGACAGCGAAAACTTAGCTAAAGTAAATATGTTCAAAAGTTCATGAATTTTATCAAAAGAACCTATTTTTATGACATTGCAAAAAAAATAATAATGTAAGCACATTATAAAAAATTGGTAAAAAATGGGTTAAAATATCGGAAACGTTCATAAATGGGGCTGTAGAACAAATCTAAATATCTTGTCAAATGCAACCCGCAACACATTCAGTAGGGTTTTTTGAATCTCTATCGTTAAATAACTCTTAAATAAAGCTTTCTAGAGCTTTAACAACTAAAATTTTGCTGCCAATGATCTCAAAGAAACGTTTCTCTCGCCGTAATCTACAGGATGCGATCTTTATGAACATTCTATTACATTTTTGTTGAGGGAGGGTTTGGCCAAGGAAAATAAAGGGAAATGAAGGACAGAACAACGTCTGCCGGGATCCGCTAATAATAATAATAATAATAATAATAATAATAATAATAATAATAATAATAATAATAATTATAACAACAACAGAAGCATCCGCTTAGTTACATCGAAAAAGGAAACTACGATTGGACATAACAACCTTGGAAAATATCTGATCTACGCGGGCTGTCTACCCACTTCTTTTTTGACACCACAGCTTATGAATACAAATCACGTTTCATTAGCTCACAGATATGATTTCACGTACAGAATATGTACATGAGCATCGTATTCCCAGTTGCCTTTTTGTCAACACCTAACGAGCAAAATCACGAATGTTATTTAATTTTTTTCATGTAACTTCATATCAGTTCGAAGAATAATGTCTAATTTCAACGAATATTAACAAACGTTTTTTGGTTTTACTACTTAATTATTTTTAATAATGTCAATTTCGTTCTTGCACTTTTGTATTATGTAATAAAAAAGATGTGATAAAAGTTGTGGAATTCAACTCTGACTGACCAAACTATGCAACTGAACACATTCAGTCTCATCGGCTAATTTCTACAACAAACTACAGTCGCCGTAATGAATATGTGTTTTTTATCTTTTTATTAATTTAAAAATATTTGTTTAAAGAGGATCACAATTTATAACAATATCACTTTTAAAGTGCACCCAGAGAACGAAATATTTCAATGAATGTTTCCTAGGGTTGTATGGAGATAAATGATGCAATTTTTTAAGGCAATAGCTGTTGCGATTACACTACGCAATGTAGAGCCAATTTTAATTATCAAAAAGTATTTTCAGTGCGTATAAAGATTGTTTGTAATAAAATGACTGGTCACTGTGTTCTTGTGAAACGTGTATTAAATGCCTTCCAGTTATTAAATCTCTACCCACGTCAAAATAGAGAAAATATCGCAGTGTTATAGTTTATTACCTCTAAATTGAAAACGGGATGGCAACACGATACCAAATATCACTTCCTTTACATATTGCATATACTCTAAATAATACAAGGCAGTTTGGTACATTTTTGCATGAACTGGCGTGATGAATTCTGATATAATCGCTGCAAAAAACCATTTCCCTTTGAATTGCGTAGTGAATTGTAAGTGATTTGCAAACACTCTGCACATGTGTAATTCCATAGGTTTCGTTTAGTACATTGATGATTTAATATTGCTACTTGAATTAAACGCACACTATTTCATGTTACATATAACATTCACATTTGTATGACAAGTCATTTTTATTATTAATATGAGCCCGTTACAATCCCTTAAGGACTAGGGCCTCCTGGTTTCCCGGGGAAGTTCTGCACGGGTTTGTGCCCATGCAGTTTGGTTGAGTACCACAATGCAAATTAATACATTTCACACATATTTACCTGGTATTGATTACTACTAACTAAACAATTGCCATGTAATTTGGCTGTTACTACAATGTGTCTTTTAATATTGATATTGTTTCAACAACACTTCACTGGTTTTACTTTTCTTCATTTCCACGATACAGCTTATTTGAAGGGACCTCCATGATTCCCTGCCAGTCTCATTAAATTTCTGCCAGCCCTTAAGGAGTCACCTTAAAGTTGTCCTCCCAACTTTTTCGTTGTCTTCCTGGATTACACCCATTTCCTTTTTGGAGTCAAGGTTTCTTTTATTACATCTATTATTTTTGTTCTACTTCTTATTTCCATACATGTAATGCGTCTTTAAGAGATATGTTAAGACTTTTTGTCTCAATGTTTCTCTGGCATGAAGATAATTCAAGCTTTGTGCTGCTGTTAGCGACCAAGTCTGGCTTCCATAAACAAATGTGGATAAAATGCAAAAGTCTAATATATCTCTTTTCTGTTTTCGGCAGAGCTTTTTGTCCAATAGGGTAAAAGACAGACTCCAAAAAGGTTGCCATGCAAGTGTGATGGCTCTATTAGTTTCACTGTTGAGTATATTGTTAAAAGATAATAATTGACCTAGGTATTTATAACCCGAAACATACTCTATCTGGTTCCCCATCACTTAATAATCCCTCCTCCCTTCCATCCCACTAAAGATGGTAAACTGCCGAACTTTCAAAGAAATACTGGTTTCTCCTCTCCTCATTTTTGAATTCCTGGGGTAATTTTTTCTATTTCTTCTTTTGGATAATGATCTTGTATGTGAAGACTGTCACGTAAACCGTGAGATAATATCAGGCAATGACGTATATAACCCCTGCATTTCGGCAATCCTGTCAGTTACAGCATAGATTGGTCAAATGTTTTGCAATGGTATAGCAAGTACGTTACTGTGTGAAGCATTAGCAGATCTCTGCATGGCCGCAAAAAGGAGCGTTGGCGGTTGGCCTGAAACCAAAGCGCCGTCCGCGCCGTGCAAAACAGCACCCTGATGGCCCTGGTGGCAAGTTGCCCAGCTGTTCCAAGCCAGTAACCTCATGGTGTTAAGGGTAGACGACTGTGTGCTCTAGCAGGAGATCTGAGCATAATACTATTTATGAAATGAATAATTTTAAAAATTATGTTCAAATTTCGGAAATAATAAGCAAATATTTATATAGACGTCTAGTATTTACGAGTAGTACTTTGTCCAACAACTATGAATTTGATTATTGGGACTCAAAATTATATATTCTATCTATATAACAGACATTCGTAGACAGAAAAATATTATTTGAAATGCTGTTGATGTGTTAATAACCCATTTAAAAATACAATTTCTGGAAAGCCAAATAGAAGAACGAGTTATTTTTCTTTTAATAACATTAAACATTTTAACAATTTCATAAAATTATTGAATAGTAAAAACAAATGTTTATAATATGGCAACTTTGATTTGATCTATCAAACTATTTTTTTATATTCGTACATTGAAGTACTAAGTATGATACTTCCTACTAATATGATTTTTAATTGCTAAACATTTGACAGAGAACCTTTTATAAAAATTGAATTGTTAAATTGTACTGCAGAATCGTTTCCAATGACGATTTAATTCGTTTTAAAACATAATTTAGAGAAATTCACAACTTTTGTATTTTTTATTACATTACGTAAGCAGTTAGCAGTTATTTGAACAAGAGGTAATCATAATGATAATTTAATGGTATTTAAGATTTAATTTTGTAAATAGAAACTGTTCATAATTGAAAGGTGCTCAAGACTCATAATTTTCCACAATAATATACGAAAAAAGTGACTAGCTTCATAAAAACTTTGGAAACTATCTGAGGCCTTGATGTAGCAAGTTCCTGGCAATGACGCACATAATCTCGATCGCTATGCACAAAGCGTCTATTCTCCAACAAATAATCACTAGTGTACGCGTGTCTTTACTTAAACCAAAATCGAACGTCCAAAAACGCTTGCTCGTCGTTCTCCCCATAACATCATACGTTACAGACCCATGATTGCTTTGACCAGCAGGAAACGTTTGAACGGGATGCCATTTGCGCCGTTCGATGGAGTCCTCTGCGGACGAGAAATCAGAGCCTCCGCGCCGCAAAGCGTTTGCAGATTCCTCCGCGCGGCAAAAAGTGCCGGCGGTGGCAGGCGGCTGCGACGACCCAGGCAAAACAGCGCCCCTGGCGGCCAGCTGCGCAGACGGCAGCCGCGCCGGCCTCGCTTGTTTTTGAGCCAAGTGGGGATTACGCAGGCGCTCAACGCTGCCGTGCGACACCGCTGAATCAAAGCGACCTCAGCGCCTGGCAGGTAGCACCTGCTTGGTATGAAACACGTATTTCCCCTAAAGAGAGAAACGAACCAATCTCTGTGGCAGGCATTGCTTTCAAAAGAAAGCAATGTGACGTTTGTGTCACTAGACAAGGATTTTATCCAACAATACCTTTTTGAGTAAAGTTTTCGTGATGTAAATATTTCATCCTATTGTTAAAAAACTTGCTTTTTCTGTTGTATTCAGTATCGGAATTCCCGAAAACGTTTCTTTATTACAATCTTTTATGCATCAATGTATGAATAGTAATTGCGATGGGGAAATGAAACTTTGAAAATCATATATCATAAGTGAATCATATTCATTACAACCAAAAATTAATTTCGATTTATGTTTGGTTCGTAATGTTCATTCATGATCATTTTAAATATAAATCTTAAATTAATTTTAATTTAGAACTTAATTTAATTTAATAATTAATTTAATTTAATTATTAATTTAATTTACTTATTAATTTAATTTAATTATTAATTTAATTTAATTATTAATTTAATTTAATTGTTAATTTAATGTAATTTAATAATTATATTTAATTTAATTATTATTTTTATATCCCTCTTCCTCTTTCTCTCTCTCTCTCTCTCTCTCTCTCTCTCTCTCTCTCTCTCTCTCTTTGGCTCTCTCATCGACACGTTATTAAAACTTTCACTATTTGCGTTATAAACGGCATTTTGAATTACTTGGTTATTTTTTTATAGAATGATGCCGTATCGTGGTGGATATAACCGTATGACATGGTGAACATTCACTCAATATTGTTAATAATATATTAATCTGATTATATAATTTATTCTAGTAAACGTGTTGCAAACAATGTCAGTAATGACGTTCTAACACGTATATTACTTGTAAATTGAAATAATTTATTAATTAATTTACTAAGTAATTACTGAAAATTGACTAGCTACCTTTATCACAAATACATTCGATGTCGCGAATATTGTCATGTGCACATTATTCAAAACTCTATTGTTGTTTTACCATTAACGGCTATTTTATTCACCATTTGTTCATTTTCCTATTCATTTCCTTTCAGTATCTCTCTCCTTCTCGCCTCCTCTCTCTTCTTCCCTCTCACCCTCTCCGTCTCTCTCTCTATGTCTCTCCCTCTCCCTCCCTCTCTCGCTCACTTACCCTTTCTCTCCCTCTCCCTCGCTCTCCCTCTCTCCCTTTCCCTCTCTCTATCCCTCTTCCTCTTCCCCCCCCTCTCTCTCTCTCTCTCTCTCTTTGGCTCTCTCATCGACAGCACGTTATCTTACTCTCTCACTTATTTACTCTTTAATCACCCTCTGCATTATTCATAAACATTTCAAATATTAATGAACTATACTTTTCATTTGTTTCCTCAAAACAGCGTTTATTTGTTCATGAATTCATCAATTCATGCTTTATTCCGAATATCATAAGATATTGCTGAGTGAGATCACCGTGAGTCAATCCGCTCTGTAAAACAGGCGCGTCAATTTTTTCATACTGCAGCAGCATTTGCGAGATAAGCTAAGCCGGATGTTAATATGCAGAGGGAAAGATTCGGCGCGTAATTAACCTCGCAATTAATTTCGTCGCGGGGCGCGCGCGACGCCAGTGAGGCTCGGCGAAGCGCCTCTCCGGCACAAAGCCCGCTCTTCGCTTGTCTCCTTCCGCAGCGCCGCTCCGCGCAGCGCCACTTCGCGAGGCAGTCGAGAATGAGGCGCGAGCTGCGAAGGGGAGGCGGGTGTGCGGTGCGTTGCGCGGAGTGGCTTGGCTTACACTACTTATCTTACAACTCTAACGACAACTCTAACGACAACTCTAACGACAACTCTAACGACAACTCTAACGACAACTCTAACGACAACTCTAACGACAACTCTAACGACAACTCTAACGACAACTCTAACGACAACTCTAACGACAACTCTAACGACAACTCTAACGAAGAAGTTTTTGCCTAAGGTACGACCTTATCCTTCACTTCTTAACGCTGAATTGTATGGTAACCTTACACCAGACATTCACAACTTTCTGTCATCGACCTATTTTAAAATAATGTTTTGCTTGATCCACTCCCGTGCGTTTTTCTCCACAATATTAACAAGCAACGCATTCTTAGTACAAATAATGACACCGTAGCGTACCTGTGCACTCTTGCGTACCTGCGCATTCGCATGATAATCCGCAACCTTTCGCTAAACATTTCTCTATTCTTTCCATTAGAAGGAAAGTTGTTAATGTAACGTATTTATTTGTTAAAATGTGTAAATGTAATTTCGTACATACAGAATATCAAACATAAATAATAAACAATGCAATTGATGTTGGAAACAAATTTTTCAATAAAGGTTTATTCAGAATTATAGAGATATGCACTTCGAACAGCTTTCTTCTTTTCTACGTTCTTACGTATCTCAAAAAAAGCAATTCCAAGCCAAAAAGTAATATTTTTTCTTAGAGTAATAAATAGCGTTTGTAACAATTAGAAACTATTCAGTCTTATATTTCACGTTGATAAATGGAAATGTTTGCTCAAATGATGTTTACGTATTAATTATCTAAGCGAACCAACACCTTAAGTTAAATATCAAACGGTTTATTATTTAGAATATGAGTTTACAGTTGAGCATTGACATACAGACTTTCAGATACCACCATTTAAATCGTGCATCTGGATTATGATCGTTGGCAATTGTCAAGTGACTTAAGCTATTCTTTCTATAATTTTATATTTGGTTGCTTTTTGAAATTAATTTCGTAGTATTGTTGATTTTTGTTGTTCATTTGTTTCAAGTTATTTTACGTTAATTAATTTCAAAAGTCTGTTTTGTGTTGTGCCATAGCACAAATTTTCCCCTATTACCTCCGCGTATCCGTACAAGAGTTTCGCATGTTAACCCCACACTTTTTCCTATCCTTCTATTTCCAGTCTAGGAGGATAAGTTGTTAACGAAAGGTATTTATTTGTTAAAAAAAGGATAAAGGTAACTTTCAATGCAGTAACACAATATCAAATAAAAATAAATGCAATTGATGTTGAAAAACATTTTCAATAAAGATCCAATTATTTTATATTAAGATGACATTTATTTGATCGTGGACGTGCTTTTCTGAAAATTTCCCATGATGTTATAAGCTGGCTCTTCTAAATCCAAAAACGCATATTTGTTGTCTCAAAGTCATATGTTCTAACCATAATATTCCAGTTCTTATCGATCCACTTAAGGGAATATCACATATGTGAATCTCGGTGTATTTCTCTAACCATGTTAGTAACCATAATATGTTGTAACCATGCAGTTCTTATCGATCCACTTAAGGGAATATCACATATGTGAATCTCGGTGTATTTCTGTTTATTTTGTTGTAGTGCGTAAGGAATGGTGCCAGCATGTTGAATCGTTTTGTGCAATATGTTTTCCCTATCTAGAGTTTTGAGGTCCAAAGGTTGTTTGTTACGTGACGCATACTGAGTAAGGTCAAGACGTGGTGGTAAAACTTCCTATTATAGAGGAAATCTGTTTCATTCTGCGAACTTTCTGCAGCAATTTGTTT
>BOPP01000089.1:1001817-1022865 GCA_017312745.1 Gryllus bimaculatus
TATAAATTGTCTCTCGATGGAAACCAACTGACAAAAACCAGCCCCTGTACAGGGCGTTACAGTATTACACTCCCGGTACTACGCGTGGGTATTTGGATTTTAATACTCGTGACCTCTGAGGTCGCTTTTTAACATGGTCCTACAGCGATCATTGTTTTAATTGCCGGGGATCCCTGGGAAGAACACGTAAGGACACCACGACCACATACCAACATCCGTACCTGGGCGGGATTCGACCACGCAGCCCTTCGGAGCCGAGACAGCTACGTCTCTTCAGCCTTAGAGACCTCGGCTATGCAGGCCAACTATAAGCCATTCTTAACCTAGATAAATAGGATAAAATAGCACAGAGTACTAATTTAATAGTCAATTTAATTTCACAAACTAGATTTTATGACTACTCGTTTCTGACAACCCTTTCTACAGAATGAGAATACCCAAAAGAGATAAACATTCACAAAGTAATAGAAGCTTCAAAAAGGTCTCATTTTGTAGAATGTGAATTAAAATGAATCAAGAGCCACACCTGACCCATTGCCTGTTTACAACATGTTCCCGCCTGTTGCCACCATAATCTACGAATATCTCATACGAATTCCTTGCATGTTCCCTGGATGATCCTATCCATGGTTATCATTTGTTTCCCAAATCTATCGCTAACTCTTCTCCTCATGATCTTAAGCGGTTTCTCCATACGTTAACTGGAATGTTAAAAATTTATTTTAAGACGCTTTTTGGTTACAAATACTTTCCTAAATATTGTATAGGGAACATTGTAATTTCCCACCTGATGAAATTGAAAATTTCGAATAACTAAAATATTAGAAGACCTGAATTTTCAATATGTAATTTCCCAAAAGATATCATACTGTAAAATAATATCACTTGAAAAAGGTAATTCGAGGCCGATTATCGGACCCTAAAATTAGCTTCCTTAGACCTCCGTTCCCAAGTTAGAATTGAGATTCATTTTAAGCCTTTTGTTTCTAAGGGGAAAATACAATGTACAATTAATAAATTATATCTTACACTCTGTATTCTTACGCTTCCAACAAATGATAACGTAATGTTTTGCACTTTCTCTAAAAAAAGGAGAGCGGAGACTGGGCCCAATGTTAAATATGGAAGAGATGGTAAGAAGAAGAAAAATATTTAATTTCTAAATGTTCTAAGTTTTGAAGAAAGTTTATCCACGACTAATTTACTCACAGTGCACTTTTATCTGAAGATATTCATGAACTGGAATCAAAGTCATTATAAAGATGTGTATATAAGTAGTTTTTCAGGCCTTGTTGAGTCACTTTCAGCGCTCATAAATTCACTATTTCTGGATAATGTACATTAGGTACGCTTAAATTTTAAGAAAATTCCTCAGCATTAAAGAAGATAACGTGATTCTTTTTAAATAATAGCCCCCCAGGAGACCTCGTTTGGATAAAAATCTGCCAGATTTAGAGCAACCCATTAATCAAGCAGGTCAACGTGAACGACGGGACGTGCTGAAAGACGAGAATACCTGACAGAGATATATTGAAACACAACGTCTTACATCAGTAAACTTGCCGAAGGTAATTAATCTCTCAGTTTCTTACCTCATTTGCATAATTAATGATGACTTGACGGTGGATCGATAATGTCCCAAACACGAATAAAGTTCAAGGTTCGATAGCACATAGTGGGGTCACTGGAAATCTATTAATCTCGATAAACAGCTTCCGAGATTTAGCCCAAAATTACCAATATATCATGCAATTATGAACATAATAAAATACCAAATTACCAACACATCAGTTTAAAAAATCACAATCAATGTTATTATAATGCAATTATCGGTTTTGCATGTTCGTGATTGCATTTGTTGCTAAGGAGCATAAAGTAAAGGATGTGTTATACTAAAACATAGTGCGATGATAAAACATTTTACAATGGCAATCATTTTCAAACGTTAATATCATTCTACACGGCATTTAAATTTTGCAATTTTTCATTGCCCCCTTTTCTCAATTTTTCAATCACTGTTAAAAAATTTCAGAAAATATAAATTGACACCGTCTTCATTTTGAGACTCTAATACTGCGTCAAATAGCATACCACTGAAGTATACATGCGTCAACTCTCATGTCCGCCTCTTCGAGAAAATTTTGAAGACAAATTTGAACAATAAAGACATAATCTTAATATTTCCATTCAACAGGTTACATCCTGAGAGTTCATATCCCTTTCATATACCAGTGCAGGTCAAACAATAAGCTACGTAATCTCAGAAATGACACTTCTAAAACCTCGTTTCTTATTAGATATTCCACCGAATACTCATTTGCAAAAAGGTGACGTCTTCAACACCCTATATGAATTTGTAACATTTATTCAGAGCCATCTGAACTCTAAAGATGGAGGGCAGTATTTCTTACCTGTTAACCAGTGATCATTTTATCAGTGATGAGTGATCACAGTTCAGTTATTAATAGTATTGACTGGTAAGTGTTTACACATCACTAACGTCACTAACATTGTTCAGTAGCCAATTTATACACGTTACTGACGTCCGATATCTGTCACGAAACCGTGTCAGCGTAAGGGCATAATTCACATTAAATGTCGTTTCCAAAGTCAGAGAATCCTTCTCGAAACGTCTTTGTTCTCTGCATCGCCATTACCTTAAACATCGCGTTCTCTGTTATCATTGGCGATATCAAAGTAGAAGCAAGGTAATCCTGAGGCCATTCCCCGCCTTGCAGCTCATTGGGCGAGCGGCGGCGCCGGGGGCGGCGCGGGTTCGGGCGAAGCGTCGCGGCGCGGAGGCCGCCTCAGAGGCCACGCGCTGCCGCAACAGGTGCGTCGCTTATCGACCGGCCGCCGCCCACCCCTGGCCGCCCCGCCGCGCCCCCCGGCTCGCCCTCTCGCCCCGTTCAGCCGGCGCCTCCCGCCGCGCCATATTTATATACGGTTGGCGGCGGCGGCGGAAGAGCGGCGGATCGGGCGGCGGGCCGGGAGGGCGGCGGGGCCGCGGCGGCGGGCCAGGGTGGAGGCACACCTGAGCCGGGTTGAGGAGGCGACGGAGGGGGATTCACTGAGTGATTCCTGGCGCGACAACTGCTAAGGTCATTAGACCCTATAGTGGATTGCGTGATTTATCGCGGGAGGGGGCAGTGATCATCCCCAGCTGGATGGCGAGATTCGTCGTCGGCGTGAGGGGATTTCTCCCAACCAGATATCTCCCACCTGCGTGGCACCGTCCTAGCCGAGGCAAGCTCGAAACTCCCGGCTGGTCCACCTAGATGTGTGTAAGTGCGGGGTCGGGTCGGTCGATAAGTAAGAGGAAGGAAAGATCGCGCGCGGTTCGTGGGACGTTTTGTTAGGGTACTGTTCCGGTGTTCCTCTGGCGTTGATGGGAGTAAAAACGGGAAACTACCGATCAGAGCAACCGGCCGCTACAATTCTCCTCAAGACAACAACTGAATTCGGCCTGATTGACCTGCCAGTGACATGAAAATCCTGCCACGATCGGGACTCAAATCCCAGGACCTCCAGGTCAGAGGCACTTCAGAGGCATCAGTTGCCCTGAGCTATCTTTACCTCTGCGAGGGAGGTGGAGGAGCGTGGTTGGTTGCGGGGGCGGTCGCAGAGATAGCTTAAGTGGAGGTCGGATGTGACGAGGGTTGGAGCGGCACAACAGGCCGGGTAGGGTGAAGGGCGACCAAAGAGAATGCGATGTGATAGGAACAGCCGTGAGAGAGAGAGAGAGAGAGAGAGAGAGAGAGAGAGAGAGAGAGAGAGAGTGGTGGGGAGGCGCTAGGCACAGCGGGAGAAGGGTGGAGACGGCCAAGGAGAGGGAAGGAGGTGGGCGCCGCTTTGTTCATGACTGACCCACCCACCTGTCACGTGCCCCTCTTCCTCCGCGTGCCCCCGTCCGCCCCTCGCTGTCGCCTTCGCTCACGCCCACGCCCGCGGCCGGGGCCGAGGCCGGGGCGGCCGCCAGGCGCGAGCCGCCCTCAAAGAGCGCCACCTGCCTTCAGCGCCAGGAACCGCTGCCCCGAGAGAGCGCTGATTCAGAGGCGGCGCGCCCTCGAAAGCATCAGGCGGAATATACGGATTAATTCTGAGTGCCTTTTTCTCTCCCCGTGTGAATTTCCGACTCAAGCTACGTACTGAAACTCGGATATTTAATCTGATTGATTAATATCCATTTGCAATATTAATGAATTCTCTTTTGAAAATATTTTACACAGAAATAAAATAAATGCGCGTTCCGAAAACCCGCTGAAGCGATATCTGACTACACTTCTAAATTCTTCACTTAAAGCAATTTTTACGTTTTTGCCTGAACTTATTGTAGATTTTTTTTCATTTATTATTTCACCTTAATTTTGCGTTAATTTTTATTTTAAAGTAACTTAATGAACGTGGTGTCTCACAAATGTCCTTACAGGAAGGAGAAATTAGTAAAAAAACTGTAAAAAATTTTACTAGTCTCCTTCGATTGCCAAGACAGATGAAAAACATCAGTGAATGCTCTAAACACGACTTTTTATAATAAGCAACAATTTAGTGAGTCAAAATTGTATATGCTTCTTCGGTCAGAAACTCTCGTGAGTGAACCATTATTTGAACAGATGTTATTTGAGAAAGAAACACGTGATAAGTCTGGAGTTCTATCTGCAACAATAAAGTCCAAATCTAAATGAAAAACTCGAAAAATAATTGATGAAAACTATGTAGAAAATCATTTTGACTTGCATTTAAAAAATGATTTCAAATATGTCTTCTACATTTTCACTTCTTAATCGTTTGGTTGTACATACTACTGCAATTCCTGCAAGTCTTATAATTACAGTCAGTTTACCAATAGAAAACCCATTAGCAAACCAAGTCTAGTTTTCTCTCCTAAAAATTAAAGACAATTAATTTTTTTGAGTTCAGACGATTAGTTTAAATTTGGAAAGCACTTTAAAGAGTTATAATTTTCCAAATATTATAGGCAGTGAAAATCATTTACGTATTTGGTTACACATTTCTTTAAAAATTATTTAATTAGGAAACAATAATTGCAATAATTTTCTAAGAATTTTGTTCCATGTCTTCAATCTCTAATATTGATAGTGTTTAGCCCTCGGTTATCTAGCGGGCTCGTTTTCCACGGCGCAACCTCAGGTTTAATTCCCGGTCGGGGCAAAAATTAATTGTGCGCTTTCCTTGAAATGCCTCAGTATCTATTTCTGTCTGACGATAAGAGAGCTCACTTTTATGCATGAGAAGCATACAGCGTCAGGATGGCTGTGTGCTACCGACACGTACCTTTTAACCCATGGCCGCAAGCTGGTAAGCCTATTATAACTCGTAAAGAGCTGTTGTGCCAAAGTACATACATGTGTTAACAGTGATTTCTTTCTCCAGAATTCCGAAATAGTTGAATAAAATTATATTCATCTTCGTAATAATTTTCAATTAAATAATAATTTTCGATTGAAAACTAAAAAATAATAATTATTTTTTTATAAAAAATACAATGTAGAAACTATTTAACACTACAGTCTTCATATTCAGGTTTCATTTTCAGTACACTAGAACAAATGTGAGAGATTGGTGTTTAGAAATAAAAGAGGGGAAATTATCTATTGTTAGTGTTTGTATGAAAACTATACCGTGCACCTAACACTCCAACCCAAAATAAACTAAAGAGCGTGCATGTAACAAATTTCAAATTCATGTTATCATGCCTTGTGATTCTCATGTTACCCCATGTATCCGATTCACGCGTAGCAGCAGTGTAGAATAGGCTGCCTACCTAAAGGCGAACGACTCGACCGCATTGCCCGAATAATGTAATAGGAGCCAAACGTTGAGTCACTTCATTAATTCATTCAGTTTGTTAGGGCTTTTGAACGCATTGATTTAACTTTTACACGGATTATTTTACACAGGTATGCTGTAAGTGTATTATTTTGAAGCATATCAGTATATTATCATTATTACGTCTGATCGAGAAAATTGTATTGTTGCTGAACAGCCAACTGGTGCTATACGTTTTTTGTTTAAATTACGTTAAATTACAAAATTATGTAAAAATGCATACTGTTATTAAACTTCAACTTCGATAAGAACCCTCATAATTATTGCGCTTCAGTAACATTTGGTATGCGTTACAAAAGTCTCATTATTTTTTGTTGCTTTTTCCAATAACACGTCATGTGCCTAAAGCATTGTTGGGGGTTTTGTCGTATTGTTTTTAAAACACTAGTTCGTCCGTTTGTTCGCCTGCCTACTCGAAAGTGATAAACTGTACAAAGAATTGAAAATTAAAAAACAATTTTCATTGTGACCGACTTTCCTGACCGAGGTGGCTTAGAGTGTGTACCGATTTAGCGCCTCAGTCTGAAGGGTTGCGTATTCGAATCCCGCCCTGAACATGATTGCTTTCCCGTTGTCTCTAATGGCGTGGAGGGATTTGCGTTCTGCTCACCGCAGAGAAGCACACATGTGTGTTGTTGTCTAGTGTATGATCAAAAGTGCGTCCCACGGGTAAACAGTAGTCGTAAAGGGTAGACCGTAGTCGGCTGGATAAAAGCCCTTGGAGAAAAAGAGGCCTTGTTGGTTCGATGACATTTTTTAAATGTTCCCAAAATTTGTTTCATTTTTACTGCCTTGTATAATGCATACACATACATATAGAGAAATGTATGTAATGATGCAATGAAACACGACACTATTGTGACAAAAAAGCGAATTGCAAATTCCTGATACCGAAAAAGAGGATAATCCTTCTTCCTATATGTAGTATATTACTTTCCATAACGTTATGTGTAGTCAGAATCTACGTTTTTTGGATCATTGATACCTAAAAATTGATTTACAGCACAAAGGATGTCCGTCTGACCGTCTGCCGTCTCTCCATCTGTCTGTAAGTGAACAACGCTAGCTGCTAAACCAGTAGTAGAATTTTAACCAAAATTTAATTTTCCAGTCAATCTGTCTGATATGCCCCTTGAATAATTTAAAAGCAGTATGTGAACTTTTTGGAGCACTTTACATGAAGCCTTAAGGACATTTTCAATTGTTCTGGTTTCTTCATAGCTCCAAAGTTTTAATGCAATTTTTCCTTGAAAAGCATAAAGGACGCATAAAAACGGTGCAGTTCACAGTTTGTTGATATATCTGAATTTTTGAAAACTGCGAAGTTCAAAACTTATTTGGCACCTTCGTACAACTAAAGTACTAAAGATAATGATTTTTCTTCCGAATAAAATATGTTCATAAAAGTTATATCTTTAAATGTGAACACAGACATTTTTTCAAATTATGAAATGTTTTCACGTACTTTAAAGTTAAACATCAGCAATATTAAAGAAATGGATAAACCAGATTTTCTCAAAAGCGGTTATATACTTTTTAAACTTTTTGTGTGAATATGATTACATGCGCTAAATCACAAGACATAAACCTCATTTTTTTATATATGACTTAAATTTTTCGAAAATTCCACAAAAGTATTTTTATTCACGTACTTAATAATTACATTATGGGCGTTTTTTATCATTATTGCATTTTTTAGTACAATTGCTTCAAATGATTCCTAAAAAGTTTCAAGAAAACCCAAAATTTCTCTGTAAAAATGTGCAGTAAAATGTTTCGCAGTGTAAAACAATTTCGCAGTATCAGAAATGCCATAATGACATTTTATCAAAAACGGCTCTAAATTTTTTTCTTAAAACGTTTTGTAAGGATTGCGCAAAATACACTTTATTACATGACATATACTCCATTATTATGATTTTTTATTGTTCAAAACATACATAAAGGCATATTTTAGAAATTCTCTTACATCGTTAATATGGCCATTTTCTAGAAATTATTTCATTTGTAAATATAAGTTCTGCAATTTTTTTAATTGTTTCAAAAATTTAAACCCCTGAAAAATGAGCTCAAATTTCGCTTTTGCATAAACAAGATTTTCTCAATAAGTTTCCAAATAATGGATGAAAATTTGCATACAGGAATCTGTTTCACTCTTTTGTGATATTATGAATAACCTATTCTAATTATACTAGAAGTAAATTTAAAAATCGAAAAAAGTTAATCATTGTCATTTTTTCGCCGGAGGTACCAGCTGGGACGAGAAGGGATATCGAAAAGCTAGCCTAGGCTCAAGAGATTAAAAACATCTGAGAATGTCTGTGACATTCGGTACCACCACTAGTTTTATTCGTATTGAGAAAATTGCAATAACAAATAATGTACTGGCAATAATGAATGTTCCTATTATCGTATAATATATTCTTCTTTTAGTAAATTTAAAGTATTAAAATAGTTTTTGATACACCAACACACCTATACTTAATGGTTTTCGATGCAGTCATTCCGCTGTTTAAAGCTTTGAACGCGTCTCCTAAATGGAGGAACACATCGGTAGAAACTTTTGCTTTAAACAAAACCTGTTCTATACAGCAGCTTTTTCTAAAAGATCATCTACAATTTGTTGAAACAATACTATTTACATAAGTTGAGCTTATAGGAGTATTCAGTTTGCCCACGCATTCCCAGCGCACTACCGACACGCGACCGGAAACGGAGGCAACATATCGGTAGAAACTTTTGCTTTAAACAAAACCTGTTCTAAACAGCAGCTCTTTATAAAAGATCATCTACATTTTTTTAAACAAAACTTTTTATATGAATTGGGGTTCAAGAAGTATTCAGTTTTCCCATGCATTCCCAGCGCTCTACCTTCACGCGACCGGAAGCGGAGGCGGAATCTCGTGGCGCCGGTGATGCCCGGGGCGTCATGAGCCTCCGGCAGCCCGCGCCCCCGCGTCTGCTTTTTCGCAACGTTTCTTGGCCTCCGCCGCCACCGCCGCCGCACTCCTTCGCAAACAGCGGCGCCGCGGGTGGTCGATGGCAGAGTCAACAAGTGGGAAGAAGGCGGCGAGGTATCGACTCCCCTGCTGCGCGAGCCTGACAGGCCCAAATGACGCGACGCGACGCCCCGCGCGCCAGCCGGTGAGACATCGAGAAGCTCCTGATAACTCGGACCCGGCAACTTTTCTGCTCATCATCTTCATCTTCATATACATATACATATTGTTACTGCCTTATTTTTAAACTTATAATTTTAATTTCTCTCTACGGAATAGAAAGAAAGTTATGTAATGCTGCGCGAAAAAACGGCGAATATTTGGCGGAACAAATGTTATTACAGAGCCCTGGAAAAGGAAAAGTAGATAAATCCAGTCGCTAATTTTTAAGAAAAAGTTCTCTATCACGTGTTGTACCCACAATCTAAGTTTTGTGGGGCCTTCTTTCTAAAAAATCGAATGACGGCAGATCGTCCCTCTGTCCGTTCGTCAGAGAACAATGCTCGCGGCTAAACCATTCAGACGATTTCCCCCAAAATTAATATTACCCAATATTGGCTGATGTCGCGGTCCCTTGAATTTTATATTTTAATTTTGGGGGGTACTTTAGGTGAAGCCCCTAGGACATTTTCGAGATTTTGTTTTTAAAAAAAGGTGCCATCGGTTTTGATTAAATTTTGTTGTTCAATAGTGTGAAGAAGTTTTAAGACAATGTTGCAAGTCGCATGTACTTTGATAACCATGATTTTTTGAAAATTTCAATGGTTCAATTTTTAGTGGCGTGTTTCATTCATCTAAAATATTAAAGATAGATTTATATATCTAAAAAATCCCCTATGTAAAACTTTATAATATACTTTTTCAAATATATTCCTTTAAGATAAATTTTGAAATAAGGACATGTACAATTCTTCGAAAATTTAAGTACTTTTCACATAATTTTGTGTGAAAGTACAGTGGATAAAGTACGAGCTGTTTTAGCATCACTAGTTTCGTAGTTTTTCCTTCCGTCGTTTCTCTTCCTTTTCGCGAATGTTCTGCCTTTCCTTGTGGATGCTGCGAGATTTCAGCAGCCACATCTTCCTCTCGGCAGCGTTGGTCCATGTTTTGGAAATCCGGCGGTAAGTCTATTTTATAACAGTTGCTGGCTTGCATGATGTTGCGTCTGCTCGCTCGTCCTCGCTCGAGCGCCGCATTCTCGCATTCTTGAGCGCCGTGCCGCATTCCAGCGTCCTGCGTCAGCATCATTCACAGATCAGAGTATTCACAATGATGGCTTCGCTACACATCTTGAAGACAGAATAAGGCATAGGAGATAGAGTTGCAGGTATAGATAGCTATTCGAAACTACGGATAATGTGACTGCCTTCCGAAGAATTCTTTTCGAATAAGTGTTGCTCATATTTCTAAAATAAGAATTAGTAGCTGCACTTAAGTTTTTCTTTCACTTCGTGAATTTGCAGCAAAAATACAAAACATTCTCCCTGGACACGCCTGCCAAAGGTCAAGCGCACATTTCATTTTCATTTCGTCTAATAATTTGTACTTCTTGTTGAGACGTTTCAACTTTCTGTTATTTTCTGTGTTTCACTTTGATATTTTGTGTTTTATACTCATAATTTTCTGGAACCGCATATTACTCTTGTTTGTTTTCGCCGAGCACAAATCGAGCGAAAAATCATCTATTGCGCTGCCATCTACCGAATTTTGTGTTAAACACACCGGTGGAATCGTCTAGTCAGGTCTCTACTAGCTGTTTAGCTGGATGAAGTTACAACCACTGTTCGGTAGCGGGTTCGAGAACGGTCGTTTTCTCTGTTCGGTAGTTTTTAGTGGTATCCGATTAATATGAAGCGAATACCCGAGAAGCTTACCTATCGGGCCACTCACTGCGCGCGATTGTTGATTCCTCATTCTTGTCCCGTTCTCTTCCCTTACAACATACACACACTTACATCGACTACGCTACAATACATGTCAAGAGCTTCTTCCTGCTAGGGGAGTCACCCCCTCCCCTCGAGGAAGATATTTTAGAGGGAGAGAACCCTGCAAGCCTACGTCTCGGCGGAGGGAGAATAGTAACATCTAGTTGAATATCACATTCACTACACTTAAGGGAAAATTACTTCTTATCATTATGTGTTTAGTAGTGGACGTGGAAATGATACTGAAACCAATACCGACTCTGGCTCCTTGTTTTGTTACCTCCCTTCCCTCCGAAAAGGAACAAGAAAAATGTAATTTATTATTTTCCATTCCATTCCAGCGCATTATTTTCCAGGGAATTTCATTCACATTTCCAGTATTATAAACCCAATCATAAACAGGGATCGTAAATCAATTTTCTCTGAGATCTGATAAAATAAAATTTCCAGATCTAAGATAAGTGCAATTATCCTTCCATTTTAAATCAAATCAGACTAATCTATATATATATATATATATATATATATATATATATATATATATATATAATGTTAATCGATTCTTCAACCAGTCAACACTTCTACCGCGGTCTTAGCCGTCAGCTGCATGGGAGCACGCAAACCTCCCCGTCCGCACGGTCAGTGCCATTTTAAGGCGGTGTCACTAGAGGAGAATTTAAAATTTTAAAAAAGTAAATTATCAAGGATGAAAAATATGTTTGAAGAATCTTGAGCAAATTCAGAGTTTCATTGTGTTGACCCAAATCAAAGTTTTTTTAAAGTAGAACCAGAAGGTAATAAGTTAAAGAAATTTGTGGACAGTGTGATTATATATGCTATAATAGGTACCATTTGTAATTTTCTATGAATTTACTTATTTGATACAAACCATTCGGCATGTAAATTCTTTCTTAAAATATTTTGTGGAATTTGGAATTTATTTATATGTGATGATGTATTGTAATCATTTCGTATATTAATATAACACATTTTATTCCTAATTTTGAATTGTTATGTATTAAAGGTTTAAGCTTAGAGATTTTGTGATGTTTTGTTAACAATATTTTCAATGCGAGATTTCAAAGTTAAACGTTTATCAAGAGATAAGCTTCAATATATAAAAGCGATGGTTACCTGACCAAGGGGAGGAGTAAAAGAAGATCTGCAAAGTGAGAAAATTTTAGCTTGTGTTTTAAGAAGGTTAATTTTGATTCTCCAATTTTGAGTCCACTTTATGTACTTTTGAACATCATTTTGAAGGATTCTACGTGCAATTTTTATATTAAATTGAGATAAAAATGATGCAGTATCATCAGCGAAAAGTGCTAAAGAGATGAAGGGTAAAGTAGGAAGATCAGACATGTAGATGTTATTGTGTGGGGAAAGAGTTGAACCTTGTTGAATTCCTGAATATATTGGACGTAAAGTAGAAAAAGATATATTGAGTTGAACTGAAAAATGGCGATTTTATAGGAAACTTTGAATTATTTTTAATAAATATTGAGAAGTACTTATATCATGAAGTTTAAACATGAATCCTTTATGACAAATTTTGTCAAGAGCTTGAGCTGCGTCTAGGAATAACGTAACAGTATGTTCTTTAGTGTGATAGGATTGTGCAATATATTCAGTTACGCGTAATAATTGTTGTGTAGTTGAGTAATTTAGTTGTGTTTGTGTAAATAGACGTTCCACTTCACCAGAAGTTAAGCGGCAGAATTTAAATGTAGCCACTTCAGCAGGAGAATAATTTTGCAGTTTCTTTATATTCCAGTTAGTACTTAACTTACATCACGAATAAATTTAATGCTGGGATGTTTGGTTTTTACTTTTTAATCTTCGTTGCTACAGTTTGTCCAAAGACTCCTGGTATAACATATTTTGTAAATGAATCTTACAGTTCAAAATATACCGAAAGTGGCAATTCCCTTTCTTCCAACCTAGGTAATCTCGTGGACAAATTTTCAAAATGATCTTAAAATAAATGCCAACTTGGCGTCACTACACCTAGTGAGAAGTCTTTTGCTCCAAACTAACTTCTGTGCGCTCCATCCTCCCGGTAAACAGATCGCAGACCAGCTGATGGTTTTCCAGAAGCAGCTTTTCCAGAATACAAATATAAAGCTTTAGTAATCTAGTTTGTCGACAAGCTGCCTCTGAGCAACGCTATTTCTTAGAATTACTGTTTCTGACAGACGTCCCACGTTGTCAGTGATATTTTCACTGGGAGGGATTGAAAAAAACTGCTTACCTTAGAAATCAGCTACTGAAGAGTTAAGTAAAGTGACATTCTTGGGAGGGTCAATAATATCAAAATCTGCACCAATATGCATTAATTACTGATATACACTCTATTGTCAATTATCCAAAAATATGCACTCTCTAACTTCATATATTCCTTTCTTGTCCTCCATTTTCTTGCAAAACGCATATCGTTTGGTCGCGAGGAATTTAATATGCATATATGGTAAATTCTTCCCTCTTTTTAATTAGTTTAAAATATTTTGCATGACAATCAGACTTAATTTTAATAGTTACTAAACTTCCACATTTTCAATGTATTCAGAATGTTTCCATTAGTCCCCTTTTAAATGAAAATAAGTAATTCTTTGGATAATTTAACTTAAAGCGAAAAGAGCAAACGTTACAGTAACTTCTACTTCTTCAACTTTGGTGTAATACGAAAGGAAGTATGCATTTCACGTTACAAAGAAATGTGTCGTAATTTATAACATACCCTTGCGAAATTCATAGCAAACGGGAGTACTGGCTCTCGAACAAATAGTTCACAGCCATCAGAAAAAGAACTTACTAAAACAGCTATATCTCATCACCGCCAACATCGCGACAACTATTAGCTTCTTAAATATCGATTGTGGCGAAATTTCTATTTAAGCTTTGCGGATAGCTTAAAAAGAAATACATTAATACATTGAGAATACAAATTGAGAAAGAAGTAAAAAGGGAAGAAAACAAAAGTAAAATTAATATTGGCATTTTCAAAAGTAACTTATAATTAAAATTAAGTAAAGTATTTATCATATCATTCATTCAATTTTTCTCGTGTCTCGTAGTTGGTGTGAAACTTATATAAATTTCAATAATTTCTAGCAGAAATTACGTAAAACTTCTCCTTTTTTCACAAAAATTGTACATGACATTTCTTAAAAAGCTAATTTTTGTATCATAGATTTTGCCTGAGAAAAAAATCTCTACCTTCAATATTGAAGATTTAATTTTTTTTCCAACTTTCGAAAAATCGGGGACGTTAACAAAAATGTGACCTGCACTATTCTCTTAAAGGTATTTTCAACAACAAAATTTAATTTTAAAATATGGAGTAATTTTTTAAAAATGTCCCATGGACTTCATGTAAATATCCCCCAAACTTAAAATATCGGTTTCAAATCCAAGGGTCGCTTCATCAGCTAGAACGGTTGGGGAATATCTGTTTTGGATAAAGTCGACTGAACGATTTATTCGCTAGCGTTGTGCCCAGACAGACGTTTTGTCGTCAATAGATTTTTCGGTGTGAAGGATGCACACAACGTGGATTCTGGTTACACCGCATGTTGGAGGATTTTTTTTCTAAATTTAGCAACTGGGTTTATTTACTTTTTCATTAGCAGGGCCAGATAATAAGAGTTTTTGTGTCGAAAATTCGCCATTTTCCGGCGCAAGATTACAATAATTTCTCTTCTTACGTTAGTAAAATAATTTGGTTAAAATAGCCGTTAGTAAAGGTGGCCGTTTCTGCACATTTTATCTAATCAGTTAAAGTGAAAATTAGTTTTTTAACACTTCAAATTAAAAGAATTCAGAATATCGAAATGAGTCACCTGAAAATTGTAACTTGAAATTCTTAACTTTTGGTGAAGAGCTTTTCAAGAAAATTATATTTCTGTCGATGTTATATTCTCTTATTTAAAAATGCAAGCAAATATCATTCACCTCACTTAATTTCCACAATGGGTTTGTTGTTGTTTTTTTGGTGTGGATATCCTGATTTCTATAATTGATGATATAAAACATTAGGTTTTTCACATGAAATAAAGATATATATATATTATAGTATATATATATATATATATTATATATATATATATATATATATAATATATATATATATATATAGTCTTAATGTTAGTCTGATTTGATTTAAAATGGAAGGATAATTGCACTATCTTAGATCTGGAAATATGTAGAAACTTTTATTTTATCAGATCTCAGAGAAAATTGATTTACGATCCCCTGTTTATGATTGGTTTAAATTTATGGTAGTGTCACCCAAGGCTGTACAGATTTCAAGGGAGGAGTCCGACGAAGGGATATCTCACAACGATTTTTCGGTTCTTTTCCATGACCTGTCACTCCCTTTTTCCTGTATCTAATACCGCTCGCCCCCCCTCAATCAGTGACCCTTGTTGCCAGGTGGAACCCGTTTCTAGTGTGACACTACTAATCTACACTTTATGTTATACTACTTTTATCTACCTGCTAGACCTCTCTTGGTCCCTTGTGTTTTCGTCCCCGAAGCTATTAAGTCTCGAGGGCTATCTTGTCATTAATCTTCTTTTCTTCGCTGTTCGAGTGCGTTTCTTCTTTTCATACTACTCAACTCTTCCATTTTCCATTATGTCCTCTTCATTTCTCCTCAATTCTGGTAAATTCTGGTTTCTCCAAAATTGACGAGAGAATTATTAAAGTAAATCTTGATAATTATAGATTTAAAGTGACAATTCTTGGAATCTATGTACCAAACAAAAACAAAGAAAACAGCATCCTAGAAGAATTGTATTCAAAACTAGACGAGGTGATTAGCGACTGTGAAGTTAAAAGAGATAGAGAGAGATTCCTTTTGAGAGATTTTAATGCCAGGGTGGGGAAAAAGTGGTTCAAAAGTAATTGGGCAATTTGTCGAGGATGCATGTTACTCAAACGGGGAAAGATTGGTATTTCTGTGTGAACAACATAACATGATGATCACAAATGACTTCTTCCAACACAGACATAAGCATAAATATACCTGGACGTACCAATAGATAAAAAATCAGTGATAGGCCGTGCGATTACTTCGCAAACTTTCAAGGAAGAGTGATGGATGTTCGGGTACACCGAAGACCAGAATGTGGTTCTAATCACTTTCTGGTGAAATCGAAAATAATATTCCCTCATAGGAAGCATCGTATAGAGAATCATAAGGATTTAGGAAAGAAAGAAAACGAACGTAGATCTTGGAAGGGCTGGCACATAGTAGAACCGGCTATCTTTTTCAAAATAGGTTACAAAGAATATTAAATGAGATTAAAGACAAACAAATATTGACACGTATAAACACTTTAAAAAATACCTTCTCCAGGCTGCAAAAGAAGCCTTAGGGAAAGCGGCCGGAAGAAGCAAAAATATTGGATTAATGAAGAATTGTTAAATGAGATTAATGTAAGGAAACATCTATTTGAAAAGTGGTTAAGTACTTATGAAGACACATACAAATACAATTACATAATTTAGTAGAGAAGATTAAGAAATCTGATAAGGAAGGAAAAACAGTTTTGAGAAAGGAAATGCCTAGAAATAGAAATGTATATAAATGAGAAGAAAACGACTAAAGTTCGGAAATTCATTAAGAATATAAAGTCGCACTGCAGAGAGAAAGTTCAGATCACAGTATTCCAAATAAACAATGGTAAATGTACTTCAGTAAACTGTTAAAGGAAGATAGGCCAGAAATTATGCTTAATACCGAGATCATAAGTCCAAGGGATTGTTCCATGAACATAACAGTTGAAGAAGTAGAAGAGAGCATAAAAGAACTAAAAAGTGGAAAAGCCCCAAGACCTGGAAATATTCCAGGCGAACTAATAAAAAATGGAACACCAAAACTAATGCGAATGATACCATTATTAATGAACAAGTGCATAAATAACGGAGATATACCAAATGAGTGGAAAGTAGTACACATCTCTCCGATCCACAAAAAAGGAAGGAGAAAATCTGCAGGAATTACAGAGGCATAGCAGTAACTAATACATTCAATATTATATATGGAAGGTTATTGAGAAATCGCTAAGGAAAGGATCTTATGATGCATGAAGAACAACAACAAAGTTGATTTCGAACAGGGCGCTCTTGCATGGATAATTTATCCGGTTTATCACAAGTAGTGCAAAAGAAGTGGCAAACTGGGAGCGAATTACACATCGTCTTCCACGATACCCCAGAAGTGCATGACAATGTGCTAGAAGAGAAATTATGGAAGGTCCTGCGACGTCCGAATTTGAATAGTACACTCATTGCTGCTCATTACTGCATTGTGGAAGAACTATATTCAGAGCAAGGAAGGATAGTGAAAGTGAGAAAACACTTGACAGAATCGTTTCCAATAATTAAGGGTCTATAAGGCAATGAAGCTCCATTTCATCGACACTGTTCAAAATATATGTGAAAGAGGCCCTGCAAAAATAGAAAAGGAAGTGTGCGAGAATGGGAATACCGGTGGCTGTGTACTCTACTCTCTACACTTTACAGTTCGCTGATGAACAGGTAATCGGTGTTCACGACCACGATGATATAGAATTTATGCTGAGAAGGTTTAGAGATAAGTGGGGACTGACCCTCAACCTAGATAAATAAATGTACGCGGCAATAAATAGTAATAATGAATGCATAACTATAGGCACAGGGAACAAAATTAAGAAAACTGTATAAATAAAACATTTAGA
Organism: Gryllus bimaculatus; assembly: GCA_017312745.1. Lineage (NCBI taxonomy): Eukaryota > Metazoa > Arthropoda > Insecta > Orthoptera > Gryllidae > Gryllus > Gryllus bimaculatus. The sequence goes on from BOPP01000089.1 coordinate 1,019,314, forward strand.
TGTAAGAAATGGGAAACAAGGATTTTATGAGAGGTTTTATAACAATTAAACAAGGCAGAAAACTCATTGGTTCCCTGAATTCTATCTTATGGGACAAAAATATAAGTAAAATAACAAAACTAATGATATGTAGAATAATAATCCAAAGTGTTGTACTGTTTGGCGGTGAGATATGGCAACTCTGAGAACAAATGAGAACAAAGTTGAGGGTCATGGAAATGGACTTTCTTAGAAGATCCGCTGGCATCTCAACAAGAGCAAAAATACGTAATGAAAGAATTTAAGAGATTATGGGTTTGAAGCAGGATATACTGCAAGAAATTGAAAGAAAACAATTGTTACGGTTTGAACACGGGCAGAGGATTTAATAAAATAGAATTCCAAAGAAGCTTTTGGATTGGCAACCGCAAGAAAGAAGGTAAAGTAGTGGGCCGCGACTTGGTTAGAGAGACAACGTAGAGGAGACAATGGCTGGATGGCAGTTACCTCCTGGGACTTGGAACAATAGAGAAGAGTGGAAGAAGAATTTAGGCACCGAAATATACACCTAAGGGTCAACCAAACGGGTAAAAAGAAGGCGAATTTTAGATACCACCATTCAATTTCAAATATTTAAAATAAGTATCTTCTATTTTTTCCATTACTATTATTTAAACCATATATTCGTTAAATTACAGTTTTAAAAATAAGTAACTATAGTTCACGTAACAACAAATCGCTTGTATCTTGCGTAAAAGTTATTTTAAATATTTTAAATCCCCTGAAAAATTATTTCTACAATTAAACACGCAGTAAATAAAAGTTAAGGAAAAACATTCTAGTAGACAAAAGAAAATTGACATCAGTAGAAAACATTGCAAAACAATTTGTTGTATGTTTTCACAAGAAAGTCTGTAAGTAAATGCATTACTTACATGATGGCTATTAGTCAATAAAACTTATTTAAATAGACATTCTTGAATTAATTTCTTGATAATGCATTTTCTTGGACATTGTGTCGGTATTTAAGTGCATATTGTCATATTTCTTCTGGAAATTGTCAGGCGTTTGGAGCATATTTCACTGATTTTAGGCGCATAAATGCATGCATATTGTGACGATTTTAAGTGCATATAAATCTATCCTCTACTAATAACTCGCCTTTCATTAAATTTCTATATATTGATGTATCTTAATGTAAAATTTTACAATACGTAACTTTCATCTAAAATGTATAACAGCCAGCGGGAAGGGGGAAGACAAAACGTCAGTGACTATAACTTGTGAATTGAGAGCCATCTGTTCGCCAACGTACCTCTCTAAACGGTAAATGTTTCCGAGTGTCGCGCTGACACGGAACAACGGCGGCAGTCTCAATGGGACCGATTTTGCCCTAAATTTTGGTCACCGATTTTATCCGAGGTTTTTAATTTACGAAACACGTGATCGTAAACGAAAACGATCGAAAATAGTCTTAGAGAACCCAAACGACCTCTTCCGATGGCGATCAAAAGCATCGGTTGTCGAACTAAGATCTGTATCGTTTGATTTTGTCCGTCAGACATTATCCGAACTACATTTCGGCCAAAAAGGACTCCTCTGTGACCGCCGTCTAAAGACTTCAGTGGCAAATTGGTGAGAGCCATTACGGGTCTAAGGGTTACTGCTGCGTGAAATCTGCGAGGCTGCGGTAGGTAACTTAAAATGAGATAAATTTAGGTTCAGGGGCGTTGACGTACACCTCAACGTGTTAATCGATGTTAATTTTCTACTAATTTATCGATTTATTCCCTTTTCCGGGTGTCATCTGCTAAGGTCATTAGTTCTGTAAGTAAAGTGCATGCTTTTTATCGCGGAAGGTGGCGCTGATCTTTCTCTGCTATGTGGAGAGATCCGGCATCAACCTACACACCGGCTTGCATATTTTCCTCCCCACCGCTCCAACCGAAATAAGTTCTAAATTCCCGACTGGCTTCTCGACATGTGTGATGGTGTGGTGCAAGTATATGTGTTTGTATGTAAGGAGTGAGGGTTTGACGAGAAAACGGAAAGAATGATCCCGCGAAGTCTGTGGTCATTTGTTAAGATTCGACATTCGCCTAGTGTTGATCAGAAAAACCATGGAAAACTAGCGAATAGAGAGCATCCTTTCGTTAGAATTCTTCTTCAGAGAACAGCTAAATTCGACATTGATATCTATAGTTCGATTCAAAGATGGGGTCTCTTCAGGTTCACGAGCTGGAAGGAGAGGGAGACACTGTCATCCAATCGAATTGGTTCCGACTTAATTTTTAGATATTAGAGGTCTCTCTCAGCTCGTGACGGTGAAGAGACTTTAAATTGAACTAAAGCTAAGGTCGAAACGTCTGCACTCGAACCCTAGGACCTCTCCGTCAGAGGCACTGCAGTGACATCAACTGATGCTCTGATCCGTCTTAAACTTCAGTGATGATGAAGATGATGATGATGGTGATGATGATTATAAATAGAAAAAACGAGGCCTCTCTGCGTACTTCTTTCCTAGATGTTTTCCCTCGAACGATTCATCCAACTAATATTGTTTGCATTATGAGATAAGCAGATACATATCGACATGTATTCAGATGCTCAGGAATACGATGCTGTATCAAAGAAGGGTTGGTAGGTGAAGGAGACACCGACGGGCCTGCGTAAGAAGGCATCTCGCCTTGACGTTGCAAAACCGATATTCGTCTCCGAACGTCGCGACAGCCGCCTCGAGCGACCCTAACGTACTCAAGAGGTCGTCTTGCCGAGACACGCAGATCTGGAGCAACTTGCGAAATACACAAGAGTAGAGGGCGAGAGAAAGAGCAGTGGAAGAGAAAGATGGAGAGTGGAGGCGTGTCGGGGCAAGAGGGTGTCCGGTTTGCCCGGAGCCATGGCGCCGAAAAGATTTATGAAAGCGCCAATGCATCACACGTTATTGACACCGAAATATTAAATGTGGGTGTCAAAGGTTCAGTGAAGAAGAATGATGGCCTCGTGCTAAAATACACATCGTAAACCCGCATAACAGGATGTTTTCAGAGAGGGGTATAAAAATAAGGATATTCTCGTTGATGTGTGTTTTGCCGTCATTAAGTCCCTTTACGTAGGTATTGTAATCCGAATGTAAAATTGTATTCCGAAATTCACTAAACACCTTTACAGTGGATTTTCGATTGAACTCCAAATTTCTATTTAAAGTTTATGGGATCTAATAAAATTTGATCGTTGGACAATTCCAATTAAAATAATAGCGTAGACGTTAATGCAGATCAAATAAAAACCATGTACAAAAAATATACTCTTGTGATATATATGTAAAATATTTAAATATTTCTTCATAAAACGCTTTTGCACATTTTTCTCAAACTGTATCATTGTCAGTGTAGACACAAATGGTCTATCGTCGATTTTCATTCCCTACAACTTCATTTAATACCAATGGGAATAAACTTTTTGAATTAATCTGTAGGTTACTTTGATTACATGTTAGATTTAATAACTATGTATTCAACGATAAACTTCTGAATACTAATCAAAGAAAGTTTAAAGATAATAAAAAATAAA
>BOPP01000089.1:1037970-1059075 GCA_017312745.1 Gryllus bimaculatus
GCACCCCAAACCCCACGCCCACTTCCCTCCGCACGACGCGCTTCAAAATCTCTACTGCCTCCAAGTCCCCGCTCCTACCCACGTCTCGCCCCACGCTCTCCCGCTCTACATGCCCACGCTTTACGCGTTACACGTCACCCAAACCTTCTTATAACCCCATACCTTCCGTCCCAGTCCTTCTCGCTCTCACTCACGTCCCCTACCTATCAACTTGACTACCCCTTCCCACACACAGCGTTCCCCATGCCCCCGTTCTCAATGTTCCCCGCTCCCCATGCTCCCGCCCACGCTACGCATAAGACATCACCAATTTCGTATTTTAAAGATACAAGTTTTAACCCAGGAGGACTCGTCCGGCTCTCTGAGACCAGAGTCAATTAATTCATTGTTTTTCGGTAGGTGCTCCATGTATCTTGTACCATGCTCCATGTACCTGAGGTTTGAGCAATAAACGTTTTGAAACGTGCTTTTCCCTGTGAACATTGGTACGAGTATCACAAAATGAGGACACGGTTTCAAATGAGCCCTTACTGTTAAATCACCGGTTAGCCATAACAATTGTTGTATTATCGTTATCACAGGAGTTATATTTTAATAACTAAAAATATAAATTATCAATATTATTTAACGGTATTACACATTTGTCACGAAGACGATGTCAATGGAATGTTATATTTTTTGGTGGCCAAAATTGAATACGTTGAGTATATTTGTATACGAGGTGAAAATCAATTTGAAGATGATTTACAGAAAAGGGAATATGACACCGGCATTAAGTAGTAAATATACAATCGTGAAGAGGAAGGGAGTCGACTTAGTTGAAATGTGTACTATATTTACAGTTGGTCTAGAAATTTGAGAAGAAAACTACATTATGATGAATTACACTTTCATTCCTTCGTATTTTGTAATTGCATCTATAACTAAGAAGATTATGTTCCATTATTTTTCAAGAATCTCACATTGGAACATGTCAAAGATGAGTAAATCGGTTGTGCGGCATCTACCAATTCGTGTTAAAAATATATAGGTTTCCATTCAAACAGGATTATGGTGCACTATCTGTGATATAAAAAATGCTATGAAAAACCTGATATCCATATCTCATGACCCCTTACGACATGAATTGATCTAATCCGGTATCTCCTTGTTTGTCATGAAACGGGAGCTCTCTTTCCATGGATAAAAGTCTGGACATGTGTCACCTAAAACAACACTGTCCTACGAATTACAACAAATGCAATGTGGAATATTTGTTATGAACTTAACACACATTTTCAAATTAATCCCATCATAACGCAAATCATCAATCAACGGTACGGTATAAATTAACAAAAAGGTCAAGAATTCAATCAATTCATGATATTAATGGGACAAGATATTTTCCTTGCAATGTGGTAGAAATATCGTAAACATGGTTGCAATTGTACCGGTATTTTTCCAATAATTTTATTTTAACGTAAGTTTTCTCTCCAAGTATGTGTTCCACCTTCCCACTTCTGCGTTTATTTTGACTGTGAATCTCTAGATATTTCCTGTACGGGTGAGGTTTTGATGAGCCACGGTGGATGAGTTTTTGGTGAGTTTTGGTTCTGGTGAACCTCATTTCGAGTTGGAGCACTCTGTTCATCCGCTTCCACCGAAAGGCAATCGGATCCTAATCCACTGCCCCTTCCAGACGGCTTTCGGTTTGATCATGTGCTTGAAACTTTGCGCACGAGCCGTTTGTGCCTCCGGGGAGCGAGCAGGTCGTCGCTTCAGATCGACAGTTCTTCGCTGTCCCCCGAGAAAGAAAGAAACAGTGGTGCAAAAAGAGGACGTACTTTTTCGCTCTATTTTCAGGCAAGATGACGCGAAAAACGTTCAAATGGTTTTACATGACCTTATTTCAAAATGTATATTTAAGGAACAGATTTCATTAAGAGAATAATATCTATCTTCATAACTGTAGTTTTAGGAAAACGCAGAAAAAATTTTGAACTTTTTCAATTATCGAAAAAAATGTGATTTTTTTGTAACGAACATGAGAGTTGAACATTCTCTTAAACGTCCTTTACGCTACCAATCAAGAAAATTATACAAAAACGGTGGGGCTTTCTTTTTGAAATTTTGAGATATCCCAGGGTCTTCACATAAATTATCTTCCAAAATTAATATATCGGTTTCAAGTTCAAAGGCGCGCGACATCACTCACATCGATTGAGGCACACCAATTTTGGAGAAAATCGGCAGAACGGTTTAACCGCTAGCGGTGTCCCCAGACAGATAGACAGACGGACAGACGTTTCACCGTCATTCTATTTTACTGCATCAATGACCTACAATACATGGATTCTGGCTACATCACACGATTTTGTAATTATGTTTATCCACTTTTCCTTACCAGGGTCCTGTAATAAGATGTTTTCTGCCGGTGCTTAAAATATTCGCCGTTTTTTCGCGCAACATTACATCATTTTATTTCTACTCCGTAGCGAGAAAGTAACAATCCAGAAGCTGCCGCTGCTTGCTGACGCCGCCTCCGCGAAGCTCCAATGCACAATATATTCCCGCAACCGATATTCTGCCCTCCAATCAAAAACGTAATTAACGAGAGGAAGGCTGCGGTCATTCATTATGGTTGACGTCGCGACTTCTCGATCTGATTTAAAGTTACAAATAACGCAGAATCCTATTTATATAAACAATGGAGACAACGTTTACTTTAACTTGAAATATATTGTCATTCCTTACAAATTCTGACGAGATAGATCATTGGCTATGGTACAATAAATAAAAACAAAATTCCAATCACTATGTCCCATCTACATCTATTTCAATATGCATTTCACATATTCGTACAATCTAAATAATAAAAAGTTTCAAACACAAATACTAGAGAAATAATTTTGCACAGGTTTGCTAGAATTATATCCTTTGAAAAATAAACCCCTCCCTCCCGTCTTATGGATAGGAATAGCACCAACTTCTCAATTTCTAGGAAAAACAGTTTTCATTGTATAATCAACGAAATGATGCGTAACCCATGTTTCAAGGATATTTTCGGGATCTCAAAATGATACTGCAATTGGAAAATTAAAGTTCACTATTTTAATACTTTTTCCTGCCACCAATTAGTTATTTCGTAAAAAAAGTATTCTAATGGAAGCCAAAGAAGAAATTTAAATATTTTAAAGACTGTTATGAGTACATAGTTATTTACAGAATAAGCATCTGCAGAAAGAGCGTGGATTTCCATTTAATTGTTGTTTCCTCCCGCGATACACTCCGATATATTTCCGTAGACACTTCATGGCTTGTTACAACTTCTGAAAACTTTATTGACTTTCCGAGGTTCGTAACAATCAACACAAATTTTATTTCTATACCCATTTCTATACCCATCTTATTAGATTGCTGCAGCACATTGCGTAATGATATTAAGATGCAGATGCATTATAAAATAGGTATATGATCAACCACGGAGACATTTACATCTAAGCCAGGCAATCGTACAGTCGTACTCGTGTACTTTTCGTTTGAAGTCGGGGTGGACCCATGCTTAACCAATGACACCTGCGACTCCCACGTAGCCCACTGCTAGGAATCCTGTTCGCAGAATCCTGAATACCAGCTTTCACGTAATCCCTCAATCAAAAGTTAAATTAAAAACAGTTAAAATTTCAATGTAATGGCTATTAATACACTTGTATGGAGAGTACGATACTAGCTCGTGTCGTGATATCATTTTATACTCGTGTATCAATAGCAATGGGTACATCGTTTCATAAAATACTATTAATTAATAGCAATAATGTAACAATAACTTATAATGCAAAGTTAAATGTTAACATATGTAAAACCTTATCAATTAATAATTAGAATATTAATTTTTAATTATAAATGTGATCATATTTCATACTTTTTTTAAAGATCGTAGAATAATGTGTAATATTAATTTTTATACCTAGGTATAATCCTGCCATTGGGCTTGTTTTTATTTTAGGAAACGTTTTCAATTTTTAATCAGCGTTATTAAACTCTGTAAATATCGTATGAATGCATATCATTTTTGCACTTAAAGGATTGTTAGCGTTACAAAATATTTTTCATTTACTTCCTGTCACAATTAATTGTCTCGCTCATTATTCGATGGTATTTTTTACTCGATTGTACATTACTGAGCAGTTATGAGTATTCTGCTACATATAACAGTCATACTGAAAAAAAATTATGGAATGTGATTTTAACCAATATTTTATTATTTGTCTCATTCATAACATGCTAAGAAGTCATTTTGTTGCTGACAAGTAAAATAGATTTTAACACGCATTACACTTTTTTCTCTTAGAACCACTTTTAATAATCATGGATAATAATTGATAGTTCGCTGATAGTAACAGCCATTTTTTCTCTTCAATAACATTTGTGTTGTCAGCATGCGTAGTTCCAAAAATGAACTAATAATCTCATAAGAAAGATTACAAATCTCAGAGAATCTTGTAATTGACTGAGCGCATTCACGTTATGTTTTATCTTGTCTGTTCTAACTTTCGTCTATCTAAATTTGTTTATAACTCAGTCACGTCAAACTAGTTGTTCAATTTTCTTTAAATTTAGTATGAATGTTTTTTGAAGCAATTAAAAACTATGTAGTATGTATGGATATTTTTATTCCATTTCTAGACGGCGACCGTTTAATGTTTCTGTTTCACGTTTTATCAACGTTCTTAATAAACCAAATCTCGTACGTTCTGCATTTCAGATTTGCCTGTAAATTCGTTTCTCATGCATTCACACGTTGTGATAAAGAACACGTCTTATTTTTTTGTCGCGAAGTCTACTGTTCACATAGCTACTAATTTAATTAAAGGAAATTTTAATATTACACTCAATAATGATTTCCCTTATCTGCGCAAATAATTTTAAATTGACAAAAATTACTGACTCCGTATTGTTAGATTAAACTCTGTCGTAAATTAAATTTTGGACTGTGATTTTATCGCCACTATGACACGTGTTTGTCGAACAGAAAGGAAAATAATAATTGTAGCTCAGTGCTGCAGTATTTTGGTTAACGGTGACTCATTCCATTCACTTGCCACGACCCTCAATTATATTGTGTATCCTGGATATGAGTCAAAAGAAATATATTAAAATATAATTCAAGAGTTATAAAAGTCGCTCAATAAAGGCTATATTAGCATATATCTAATATTCTTGTTATTATACAGAGAATCCTATTTATTGATTTTGTAGACTAAATGTACAAGTACATAGATATCTCATAGCAGATAGATACATAAAAATTGTAGTTTTTTGTGTATATGTCGTTATTAATTTAATTTAGGAATATTTCAATAATATTGAAGCCACAAAACATTACACTCAATAATGGTCAATATGCTTGGAAGTAATGTTCACTTGTATTTTATACAAGCAGTATCTTTAAAATGTATGCAAGGGATGTATTATCAACGATGCTAATGAGACATAATGTCTTTTATTAGAAATAACGGTTTTCATAGTACTTCATTTTGTACGTCGTAAACACGGCAAGATTCTCTTCTTCACTAGCAACCACGTCGAGAAAATTTGAGAGCAGATAAAGGGATAAAGTGGCAGATAAAGAGGTTTGAAGCTTTTATGAAATGAAATTCATTATTATATCATTAATTATAGTTTAATAACATATTGTGAGGGTGTGAAAAAATAACTGCTTTATAGTGTGTTAATTCTTTTATATTATTTACTCTAAAAACTGTTCAAGATATTAGCGTTAAATGAAGTTTCATTACCTGATGAAAATGCCGTAAAACAAATTATGTCAGCCCAAATTCGTAAGATGTGGGAAGTATATTTACATCGTACAGTTATTTATAAGCATTGTGTACATCATTTACAGAAAATGTTCACAATTTCTAAAGAAGCTTCAGGGAAATTGTATCACAGTTGCGGCCATACTTGCGTCCTTCCTCACCCAACACGTCTTTGTCCTCCGTCATTTGTCAGTGTCGCTGCGTCAACTCAAGGCATTTCCTTCGCGGTCATTCTCCTCACGACCGCTGCACACAAGGAACTGTTTGGAGGCCGACGCAACAGTGGGACCATGCTGGGCGCCACTTTTCCGTTCGTTGGAAGATTCGATTTTCAAATCGCCAAATCATTTCGTGAAGTAAAACGTTCATTGCCAATTGAACTTTTTGAATAGTTGTCACTTGTTAAACAGTTTGTATTTGCCGTTATTTTGATTTCAAAAATAATTTGCTTTAACAACAACTGCTCCTGTGTACTTTCCAGTACGGTCGTGAACAACCATTAAAGGAAAAAAACAATGTTATTAAACATAAATATATGAGTCATTTAAGATACCTCTTTGGATTTGGTATGTTATTTCTAAACACATAAAATAATCAAAGAAAAATAAAATAAAAATATTCTAAGGTGCCAAAATAACGTTAGCCCATTGAAAACTAAACATCATATCCATCGTTCTATATTATATTTTTGGTGTAGTGTTTCATGACAATAAGAACGTATAGATGTACTAATTCGAACGGTATTTTTCTTAAAACAGAAAAGAAAAATTCAAATAATTTAATGTTTCAACATAATGTTATAGAGACAAATTTGAAGAGCTAAAGCTCTCACTTCTTTTCTCTTCCTTTCCTTTTTATTTTCATTTAAATTATCAGTTTATGAAGCGTTCTGGTGTAAATTAAATGCGATTAGATGTGCATTTTTCTACCATTTTTCCTAATGATTGCACTTGAAAAAAAGTTTTGCCTAGTCAATGAAAATAACTTATAGTAACTATTAATGAGATTTCCAACTCATAATACGAATTTTCTATCTTAAACACGTTGCAAAATGTATTATTAAAAACAATGACGTAAAGTTCAGATCGAAATAAAATGTGTTTCATAATAAAATGACTTTACCTCTTTAAGGACAAAATGGTCAATTTATACCGTTATCACCCATTATCAAATGCAAATACAATAGAACGGCTAACAATTTCTAAAACAATTTTCATACAAAATAGAAAAATATATCAAGGAATTTTACAATCTCACAATGTAAATTTAAAAACTCAAAAAAACTCTTGATCTTAAAAATTATGAAATTGGTCATAGATCCAGAGGAAACTGATCATTTTTAAGCTGAAACTAATTCCTCATTAATTTTCTTAAGATTTCTTCGATACTGTATTTTTCTTGTCATTCTCCGTCCGCCATTGTTATTCGCAGACGTTGCGAGAAAATCTCTTTTAGTATTTTTTTTACAATGTAAGCTCGCCAATGTAGACCAGAAATGCAAATTGCGGAGTAGTTTATGCGAAAAAGTCAGAAATTTGACTTTTAACAGCAAATATACACTTTCAAGTAACAAGAAAGGTTGCCACTTCAAATGCGACAAAAACACCAACACAGATATTTCAAAATTCACGCAAAATAAATTAGCGAACAAGGCATTGGAAATATTGAGCAAAATGGTAGATCGGATGTTCTCTGACAAACGAGAGGAAAGGAGTGGGAAAAAAAGAATTCAGGGGTAGACATTGGATTCATCAGGGTGTCCAAACACCGAATTGGAAGAATTTTTATTGTCTTCGTTTCGTTCTAATTTGGGGGGGGGGAGTACGGTGGATTTGCTTCTCGTGGGAAACTTTCTTCAGGCGCCCTTTCGTGAGCCGCCGCCGGGAGGGCCTCCGTACCTGATAGTCGTCGTCCTCCATGGCGGCGCTGCGGGGAGTGCCGGGGGCCGAAGACGCTGCGGGCGGTGGTCGCCGGTGTCTGTTGCGGCGGCCGGCGGTCGCCGGGCCCCCCCTCCGCGCTCCTGGGAGCCCAGCGGGTGCCCCTCCGAGCGACCCTGGGGGACTCCTGGGGGGAATCGTGCGGGACGGCGGCGCTGGGCCGCGTGCGGCGTGGCACTCGCGGGCGCGCCTGGAGCAGGAGGTGCGGTGAAGCGGTGGCGGGGCGGGGCTGGCGCGCGCGCGGCGGCGAAGGCTTCGGCGTGGCGCCGTGGGGCACGTGCGACCGGGCGGGCGGGACGCGTTCGCGACGGCACCGCTGGGGCCACTGCGCGGCGGCAGGCGGAGGCGGTGGCGGCGGCCGGCGGCAGAGGCCGCCAACGCGCCGCGCGGGCCCGTGCGGTGGGTGAGGCGGGGGGGGCGCGCGCCGCCGCGCCCGGCGCCGCTCCCCCCGCCCTCCACCCCCGCGCGCCCCCGCGCCGCCGCACGGCAGCGGCAGCAGGTCGCGGGCGCGTTCGCACAGCCGCCGCCTGAGGACGGGAGCAGACGGGGGGTGTGGGCGAGGAGGCGCAGGAGGCGGAAGGACGCGAGCCGGCGCGGCGCCGCTGCGTGGACGCCGACCTCGCCGACGCCGTCGCCGACGCCCTCTTCCGGCGCGTTCCAGCTGCCCTTGTACCCCGTGCCGCCCCGCGACCTCGTTCCGCGGCCAGCCGCAAGGGGGAGGGACTGCGCAAGGGAAATCTTGGACGTCAGTCCAGAGGCACGGACATTGTCGAGAAAATTAATTTAATTTCTTTCGAAATATTCAATACGTTTTTTGGCATTTTTTCTGTCTTACAACCCCTCTGAAGGAATTGTATTTCATTAATCCTTACAAAATATCTAAAGAATGTATCGTTTCTAGAAATATATTTTCGTTTTGAAAAGAGTGTGACATTTTTTTGTCACGCATCAACGAACGTCCTGGTCCTATGTGTCTCTTATCATAACTTTCAACATCTTTCTTCTTTCTAATATCAGAAGAGAGCAAGAAGAATATATTTTTCCTAACTTGTATATTTGGTCATATTAGTATGGACAACTCAGTTCGAATGTTTTGTTAGCCAATTACGACGTACTGACTGCGATGGAAAGTTTGTGTGGATTCCTTGAAAGTAATGTTTACACGTCAAAAGAATACAAAATTAGTGATTTGAGTACCAATTCCTGTTTTAGTTAATTTTTCACAGTGATATTTGTTCAAAACTAAGAGGCATTAAATGAAGAAAAAACTTGGAATGGATTAAATTGGACTTTTGTTACTAATGTTCTTTTTTTAAAAAAACGTTTTATTCTATATACTATACTGCCACAATTATACTGTAGTGCTTTTCATATTCTCGAATAATACATAGCAATGCTGGCTATTCAAAACGTTTCGTAAATTATACGATTGGGAGTTATGAATGCAATATTTCAAGCGCCCGTCATCCCATTCGAACTCCAACGCAGCGTACTTCAAAATACATTTCCCGAGCCATACATTTGCTCTTTAGACTCAACAAGTGAAACAAGCATTGATAAATACTCAAATGTTCATCTTCTTAAAGCCGGAGAAGTGGGGGACATGACGCCTCCAGAAATGCAGAATAATTACTATCAATACGTGTGGTATTACCAAATCTGTTCCGTATTACAATTACATTTAATATTTAACTAGTTGAACCATTCACGTTTATATCGCGGGAAAAGAAGAACTGTAGAAAAGCTACAAGAGGAAAGAACTACATATGCACAATAAGAAAAATCTAAAATTCAAAAAATATTATTGAATTCTCAGTACTCATTCTCTAAGGCTAATAAAAATATTAGAGAGGTTTACAAATTCTCCAACAATCACTATTCACAACTATCTTGTCATATAAATAAATTGCAAATGATAGAGAATACATTTTTAAGAGAAATTGTTGAAGAAGAAAATTGTATTTCCAAAAGACAAATACATGTCAACTTCAAATATTAATCCCAGTAATTAATTTTTTAATATTAAATCAAACCAAAGCGTTCTTTAAAAATCTTCTAAATTTCCCTACGGTTCACATATTATTCATCTTTTGTAAAACATGTAGTCAATGTATACGAATTTTGTTCTCGTCATTCAAAAGATTAGCTTTTTTGAATAAAAATAAATTGTCATTAATATTTCAAATGTTTAATTTAAATATTGAATAATATATTTACAAATATTATATTACAATACGTATAGGTTTTAGTCTATTTCCCTATTTCCATACAATCTTACCAGAATGTTAATGTAATTATCATTGTAAAAGTCTTTGAAGAACTAACAGTTGGACAGGGAGGAATAAAATTTGAAAAACTACTCACCACCCAATGATGTAATGAACAATTAATGATAAGGTGGTCATTCGATTGATTTTACGATTTTATTAAAATTTAGTGTTATACTTGTACTATAAAACCTGTTGATAATAGCAAGCGATTATACATCTACCCTTTAATTAGAAGCAAAAGTCACAAGATTTAGTTGAGTAGAAACCCCAAATTTCTTTCTAAACAACTTCCTTTTTTTAATTTATAAATGACTGTAAGTATTTGTTTTCTGTGATGAATCATTATGACAACGCTAACCATCACTAAGATAATTTCTAGTGCACTGTAGGTAAGTAAGCATTTTCTCTGTAGCATACAGAATGATCCTTTACATTCCATTATGAAAAAGAAGTATTCAATTTTCTTTATTATTATGAAATGGAATTTGAAATTGAATTCTTTTTCATTGTGGAATGATTTTTTTTTGCGGATTGAAGAAAAATCTATTTATAATACAATGTACACTATGTATTTCGAAAACCAATGCGTATGGAGAATGTACGAATTAAAATCTCTTTTATTTTGGCCAAATTAACTACCTTCATATTCGTACACTTGAACCAAGTAGTGTGAATTTTGGCATAAATTGGTCCCACAACTCAAAACTTTTATCAGTAGAGTTGTGGTGCATTCTTAAGAATGTAATAGTTATATTTGGTATGGTATTGAAGTCAATAAAGATGAAAATGCCTAAGACAAAGGATGATGTCAAGAAGTTAAATAAAAAGGGTTGTTCGATGTCAAATATATATTTAAGCTTAAGGTCTTTTCAATAGCGTAGTTATCATTAAAGCTACCTGAGAAATAATGTCAAGAAGGTTATTGTGGATGTAGCCCTGAGAGTATATTATGTCAGAAAATAGGAATATTGACGAAACCGTATTGCATTGTTCACTATTCAGAAGAAACCAAAAATCCTAAGAGAAACGGAAGAAAAAGAAGCCATTAATTGTGAGATAAATTGCAGGAAAACCCACTTTGAGCGTGCCACATCTGTCATCTCTAGTAGAGAAAGAAAAAAACAAATGACTCCACTACTCGACGGGTGTTACAGTTATTAAGGTTATACAGACAGAAGTATCATGGAAGTGTTCCTCGAAAAAGACCTTATGTTATGAAAAAGAACAGGGAAGACAGATTAAGGTTCTCTGAAGTAACACTTGAACCAAAACGAATAATTGTGAGACAAGGTCATCTGGTCGGATGAAACTAAGACACACATTTTTGGCTCGAATTGAATCCACAGAGTGTAGAGAAAAGGAAATACTGGCAACGAATAGGCTAACACACACCCCACTGTTAAGCGCGGAGGTGGATCTTATGATCTAGGGGAGTATGGAATGTCATCAAGAGGAGTCGGAAATATTCATATCATAAAAGGCATTATGGACAAACGCATATAAGGACATTCTGAAAAGAAATTTGATGAAAATGAGCTGATAAATTGGCTTATTGCAAATCAAAGTTCTGCACCGATGTACATGTTCCAACATGACAATGATAGTAAGTACACTTTCAGGAGTTAATCAGCAATGGTTAAAATGGAATGTACTCAAACACCACAAAACGACAGCACAATCTCCAGACTTGAATTCCATCGTACATCTACAAGGACAATTTTGATTAGGAGTGAAGTAAAGGTAGCAAAGGAAATGTATCCTGCAACGATCTGGAAAAGAGAGTCCACAAGAATGAATGTCCATCATAGCTCAAACATACAACCGCGTCGTTAGATCTACAATGTAATCATACTACAATACAACCAATGTACATCATAAGATCTACTTGAATGCAACGAATATGTTATACTGTTATAAAACATGATACCCCACGATATATTACAAATGTGTATTTTGTTGTATGAGATTCCTTTGATATAGTATTGTTTCAAATGTACGAATAGCAATGACACACTATTTTTCTCCTTGTTTTTTCGATACTCTGTATTTCATGTACTATTCCTAAAATGTCATTGATACAAATCATAGTGAATGTGAATTTCCTCCAAGTGTATATGACACTGCTCTTTGTTTAAAAAAATTCAGAATTATATATATTTTATATTTTGTAATATTCGACCACAGCGTGAAGAACTAAAAGTTTGATTACTCCAATACATCCCAGTGTACTTTCGGTAGAGTCCTTTGAGTCTCAGATTCTACCGTCGGCCTCTGCAAAATGGCAACGTAGTTGTCCGTGAGTTTAGTGTAGCTGTATGCTCAAGTACTCTTGATCCCCAGCCCCTAGCATTGCCCAGAGCTGAATAGCACGGCTCGTTGAGAAACTTAGTTCTGACTCGGAACAGCACGTAGCAGTTTCCAATGCTGCCAATGCCATTCCCTACCTCCTACCTTCAAATCTCTTCAAAGTTTCTAATATTTTTTGTAACGATGGGTTCATTAGTTCATAGCCATTATATTTTACGACTCATTGAGTGTTTTTGTTTTATTTAATGATAATGATTGATGGTCATATGTGCAGGCTCATTACTTTTCTCTAAACGTCGGCTTATACTTTCAATAAATTTATGGTTAGGTTGAATTTCCTTAAAAATTAGGAAAATTACTGTGATTAAAATAAAAGAAAAGTGATTTCTATCTTGTGACAAAAATCGACGTGAATAATCTCTGCGGAAAATTTGCGTTATGATAACTATGTGTACTACTTCTAAAATGTGTGTCGCAGTTATTCATCTATTTCGTACAAGCATAAATATAAAGATGACCACTGAAAGAAATAGTACGTACCAGAAATAACAGATAGCGTCATCATTGTGAACGTTGCAGAGAACTCAGCTAGGGAAAGTGAACGTGACAGTTGTGCCGATGGCTCGGATTAATGCGTAGTGCTGTCATGTGTAAGTTCATCTTGCTCCTCGTGGTGAACGACGTTCACTTCAACAGTTGGCTCGTCCTGATGATTCAACAGTTGGCTCGTCCTGCTGTCCTGTATGCAGATCATTCCTCTCCCCACACTTCAGATATGCAATATCAAGAAATCTTGAGCATACAAGTCGTTGAGAATTAAGATTTGAAAACTTGATTTTTTTAGAAATTTACCGGAAATTATTATTTTAATATTTATTTAAAGTTCTGTATCAATGTTTCAGTTGTTTCTGCACTTATGTGCTTGCATTTTCATTACTTTTTATACTTCTTTTGTTAAATTGTGTATGACCCGAATTCCCGATGTAGGTTAGAAGATGTTAATTTCTGTACATGTAGGTGTGAAACTATAACACATGACAATGCCCCATTGCTTTATATCTGCCAGTAAATCTAGGTACAAGTCATGTCAAGAGATGACACTTTCATCCTTCAAAAGACGAGGAAATGGAACGGAAAATTATAGTTGATACAACGCTAGACAAATGTTAAAGTAAGACTTGTTGTGGAATGTACCATCTTCTAAGTCCCATGCGTCATGGAAATAAAATGGATATGCTACGTAGATGACAAAAATATTTTGAAATCAAGTTATAAAATAAAACCTTTTGAACCTTATATTACTATTTTGAAAACTTTTAGCTTTTCTGAGCACTCTCAGCACGGACGGTGATAAACGTGCAGAATTTCAAAATTTATATCGAATTAAATTTATTATTTGCTATTTTGTTAAATTTAATCTAAGGGGAATTCAATTTTATTTTATTTTAAACGCTTACTCTTTTAAACACTATTAATCTGTTACCCCTCGCTCAGAGTCGGGCCCTCTTTGATGTAATGTGGACTTCCTTTCAGAGCGTGCCCGTTCAGAGTGAGATTCCAGTATTATGCAGTCTTCATTTTTAAAATAAAAATCCACAGAGTGAGTAATGTTTTAACTGATCCAAATAGTACTACTAAAACATCTCTTCAATTGCCAGCCGTTATTACTACCTTGGAATAGCGTCTGGCTTGGCAAATCAGCAGAATACAAATGCAGACAAACACTGCCGGCCTTGAATAGAAATGGATTAATTATCTTTCGATCGGGCGAGCCTAGGCTTACAATTATCTCATTTAATGTTTATAGCGAACACGTGCGTACTTCACGAGAGGACCTAAAACTTCTGAAGTACGTTTTGTTGTATTAACACCATCTTCGATAGACATGTTCACTTTTACTAGGAATCTTGTTTCTAAACAAAAACTAATAATACACTGTAGTATAATTTGAACTAATAAAATGAATAAGTGATCTGTCACCTTTTCCAGCACCTCATAAAAGGGCTCGGGTGTTATTTAAATTACGGATGAGGAGTAATCGTCGTGTTCTGCAAAGCAGCTTCCGTCGACAAACTAGCGCGTTTAATCAACCTCGATTTCAAGTGGTTTGGTTTGAAAACGCAATGTTAGTAAGAGACAGCCAAATGCATTGATTACTCCGCTACGAATTCTATAAACTGAGATTCGATGCTCGAAATCTAACATGAGAAGCGCTCATTTAGATAATTATTGAAACGTTTGTGTTGACGAGGAGAGTGGCTCAACTGTTTCCGCCTAAGCAAGAGATCTGAACTATTCCCATGAAAATACAGCCCTGCAGAGTTGTTACTCATGTTGCTTAGTACACATTGATCTTCATTAATTCTCTTAAGAGTCTAATTAATAATCTTAATTCTAATTAATAGTCATTTCCAAATAACGTTTCTTCCATATGTTCTCAGCTAATTATAATATTTACTATGGTATACAAACTGTATGAACGAGATATTTTAAAGAATAATATGCTGCAAAACTAATTTCCTATTGTAGAGAGAATTGTATTTATAAATGGACAAACCTGGAAGTTAACACTTATAGAATAATGTTTTTACTTATGTTAAACTAATGGTGGTACAGCGCCGTCAAGATTATCTCGTAATATCTACAAATATAATTGTTATATATAATTCTCTCTGAAAAATCCGGAGGTCTCAGTCAGCCTGAAAATAGCAGAGGATTGAAGTTCTCGGAGAGGCTTTTGGAGAACGTGCATGTTCTACATTCGAGGAATCGTAAGCTACAAGAGCCTAGGCTCTTTGTGAACTGCCACCGTCAGCTGATGCCCTGAGGTGGGTCAAGGCCAGGAGGTTCTAGGTTTGAGTCCCGATGGTGACAGTCTTTTCGACAATAGATAACTGGGTCGAGTTCTGTTGCTGTCAGGAGGAGAATTTTAGCGGCCGGCTGTTCTGATCAGTAGTTTTCCATGGTTTCTGCGTTCAACACCAGGAAAATGTCGGAGCAGTACCCTAACAAACGGGCAACGGACCGCGCCCGATTTTTCCTTTCCATTCCTGGTCTTATCCTACTTCTTACTTACTCGCACTTACACTTACATGCACGACACTACCACACATGTCGAGAGTCCAGTCTGGAGTTAAGAGCGTGGCTGGGATGGTGCCCCGCTGATGGGAAATACCTGGTTTCCGAGCAAAAAACATGCACTACACTTGTGGGACCAATTACCTAAGACGGTGACGCGAAAGAATCATTAATTATTAATAAATCCAAGCTCTTTGTGTACTCTGCCAGTTGCTTCTGTTACGTATCGCTCATCCAATAGAACAGTCACGTAACAGAGAAATGGTATGAAAGAAGGTAAATAGGTAAGAAATATTGCAGAAACTTAATACATCTCCAGTAAAATCGACTGAATTTTATTTTTGCCCGTGTGGGAGATGTTACGTCGTTGTTGAAAAGTCATGTGATTGAAATCTAATTAGAACAGAACAGCAACGCACCAGCCGATATGCGGCGTTAGCACAAGAAACTCTCTCATTTTCTGTATAACATTGTCACAAGTGTCTTCTATGGCATTGAAGAGCAGGCACTTTAAAAGGGCAAAATGAAACTGTACAATTGTGTTATTGTGCTAAATATTTAGTCGAATACTATTGCGTCTCATTTGTTCATAGTGACATTGTCATACCTGACATTGACCTGACTGACTGACGGAAATCATTTCATAACAGTTAATTATGACAAAAAAGTTCATGAATTTCAAAGGAACGTAAATTTGAGAGGAACAAGGATACAATGTACTTGCAAAAGTTAATACCAGAAAAACGTATTAAAAGTTAAACAAGGCCTTTGTAAGAAGTAACATTTTGATTAAAAATATTTACATTTGAAAAATTTTGATTTGAACAGAAAATATATAGAGCTAGCGTAAAGCATTTATGCCCTCAAAATTGCATTGCTTGTTATAGAAGTATTACGGACGCGAGAGATCCAAAATAAATTATATATGCATTTTTTAATTAAAATATTTTAAATGAAAATAGCTTGTTTTTCATTTGATTAACTGCAGTGATCTCTATCCCAATGAAACGGTTAAAATAAAAAAATTGGGGAGCCGAGTCAGACAAAAAATTGAAAATAAAGGGAGAACTACATATAAAGTCAGTCGACCTTCTCACCACTAAATGAATATGCAGTATATTATTTCACTTAAAGCATTGTTTTTCAAGTTTCTAAAATGCATGCATAAATGAGGATCTACAAGAAACATTTTACCCTATTTATGTTGTATTGTTTATTCAGAAATTTTAAAAAAATGCACCAGGGTTTGACAATATTGATACCTAAACGAGAGACATTGAGGAATGACGCAAAGAGAAACTAGAGATAATACAACAGCACATACTTGAAAGTGTGAAAATGATACGATGATACGTGTATCCGGCGTTATCTCGTGCCCACTTTGCACCTTTAAGTGGTCTCTCTTGATCTTGATACCCTTCAAAAAGAGCTACACACACCAACCCGGTCCAAAGGCCGTTGTCCGTTTTCTTTCCTCGTTTGTTACACACTAGTCTCCAGCGTTGATTGTAAATCATTTCTTTGGAGTCAAAATATGAAGTAAAATCACGAGGTGGTACTGCAGCTTTGGGCCAAAAATTATTCACAGCTGTTGGAATGAACCTCGTGGAGTAGTGGAATTTGGCACAGGCAAAGCACAACGTATCTTTTCCGCACAGATTAGGAATAGGGCGTCTTGGGAAAGAACATCATTAAAGAAAGTGGAATTAGTTCTAAGAGTCGATTGATTAAATATCAACAAGCGTTGATTTTATTCCCTAATCCGAGAGGAACCTTAAACAGCGACATGGGACAAATCCGTCACAATGAATATTGACTACTCAAGTTTATATATGCATCAGGAATATCGTGCAACACTTTACACACTACACAGCGCGAGGCTCTCTTGTAGATAATGGAAAACGTTCCTTTCGTAAGAATTTTAAACAAATATTTGTATATCATTGTTACGGAAATCATTGTAAATAACAGGATTATCAAAAGTACTATGTTTAATTTCGGTCTTTATATTAATTCTACAGACCAATATTTAACATAAAAGCATTTTTATAAATCGCATTGATACAATGATAATTAATGCGTTATATATTTCTTACTTTTTATTACGTATTTAAATATATTTTGTAATACATATATACGTTCATATTTTCTTAATACTTATACATTGGTATCTGGGCTCTAGCAATTACTAATCCGTTCGTAATTCTTTACTCCGGATAGCATAAAATGGATTTACAAGGCAGAAGGCAGGGGAGATTGGGGAGGCATGCCCATGACGTCAGCGGCCCTGCGCGCGCCCTAGAGCGCGAACAGGCAACCAGCGGAGCGCACTCTGTGGTCACTGGTCCTGCACCAGTCAACTGCACTTCGATTAAAACAGGGCTTCACTTCAAGGTCACGAGCTGAAAAGAGAGGGGGGGGTACTCTGTCTTCGAATCGCCAGCATCAATAACGAAAGGTTGAGTCGCAACGAAGCTCTCCATTGGATAACAGTGTACCCCTCTCCTGTCAACTCGTAATCTTGAAGGGACATGCAGGATTAATCGAAATACAGCCCTCTCCCTCGCACCCTTCTTCCCTCAAGCGTGTCTCGCCACCCTATCTCTCTTTTACCGCCCCCTTAAGAATATCATCTGAAGAATGGATCAAGGTGTAGTTAAACACGGATTTTTACAGGTTGTGGGGAGTGAATGGAACTTTGAAAAGGCATTGTGAAACTGGGTGCTAAGTCGCCGCCAGTGTTAAGGCGCCGTTCTTGCTTACTGCTGAATCAAGTGAACTCGTCACTCACATTGCAAATGGAGTTTTGTATACGACTACATCATCATTCAAGTATGATAAGTGATGCGACATGCGTAGTGGCAAGGAAGACAAATTTGTGTGCGAAAATTATACCCCTTTTCTTTCGGACGTCACTACGTTTCAGTTTTGCCCGATCCCCTTACCATCCTCTAGTGTATGTATTTAGTATATGATTATATACAATATTTTGATATTTCTATTTTACATTTCCTTGTGATCTAACTTCATATTTTGACTCTAAAGAAATAATTTACAATCAACACTGGAGGCTAGCGTGTAACAAACGAGGAAAGAAAACGGACAACGACCTATTGGACCGCGTTGGTGTGTGTAGTTCTTTTCGAAGGGTATCAAGGTGCGGAGTGGGCACGAGAAAACGCCTGCTACACGTATCATTTTCACACTTTCAAGAATGTGCTGTTGTATCTCTAGTTTCTCTTTGCGTCATTCCTCAATATCTCGCTTTTAGATATCAATATTTACATTCCCGCCAACTACGTAGCAAGGAGAAATTATTGTAATGCGGCGGAAATCGGCGATCTTGCGCCAGGAAAACTTATATTGTGGGGTCCTGGTAATGAAGAAGGGAATGAATCTTGTTCCTCTACGTAGTAAATTACTTCCATCAATATGAGAATTAAAATTCACATTTTGTAGGTCCTTCGTACCGAAAAATTGACTAACAAAAAACGTCCACTCGTCCGTCCACTCGTCCGTCCACTCGTCCGTCCACTCGTCCGTCCACTCGTCCGTCCACTCGTCCGTCCACCCGCCTAACTGTTTGGCCCGTCAATGCTAGTGCCTAGATCGTTTTCCAAAATTGATATTCCCTGATCGATTTACTCGAACTGAAAATTTTGACGACAAAGTTAAAATGAATATTTTGATTTTTGGCGGTTCTTGACAGAGTGCCTCAACATTTCCAAAATATTCTCAAACATAGGTTCAAAATTGATAAACTTTCTATTAGGATAGCGTAGAGGACGCTTAAAATTGACGCAGATCTCATTGTCGTTGAAATCCCTGATTTTTTTAAATTTTCAAAACTTCAAAATGTTTTCAAAATTTTCTACATTAACAATATTGAAAATAGAGATTTATTCTTTAAAAAATATGTTCTTCAAAGACATAGATGGAAGAAAAGTCACATAACTTTTTTAAATATGAGAATGCACAGTATTTTGCGTGAAATATGCGCAATTTTTAAACAATTATTTTCTTCAAATGACTTCTTTAATTTTCTTCCTCGGCTGGAGCATTAGACGATAAAGAAATTTTGATAGTCCTATTTCGGTTAACTCTGTATTTTTGAAAATTGCAAAAAGATTACAGCCATATCTTCAATATTGATGATAGATTTTTTCTTAAAATATAGATCTTCAAATAACGTAATGTACAACATTTTGAAAAAAACGATTATTTTAGCGTAATTTGTGTTTGAATTTAATACAATTTATGAAAGAATCTCAACAATGAATTGATTTTATTTCTTTCAACTTTTTTTCTACGATTCACTGAATGTGGCCGGCCTCATTTTCGGCTAAGGCTGTATATTTTCGAAAATTGAAAACAAAAAATTAATATTGTAAAGATATAACATTGATGATAGAAATTTTTCCTTAAAGAAAGTTTTTTAAAATTAGATCTTGAACTAATGGAAACTAAAATCTATGAATTTTTGAAAATGTTAATGCCAATATTCAACTTTTTTAACCAAGCGTGCAACGTTTTAGATGGTGGCGTAGGGGTAACGTTATTAGTGTTAACTCTAAGGTTCTGTGTTCGAATCCCTGCGAGGAAAAAAATGCTGGTTGGAAACAATTTTGCAGGTTCATATAGGATAATATTGTGCAACCTTTGCGTATGATGCATAAAAATATGTGATGTTGTATCACACTTTGTTAAGCAAAGTAATTGTCATAGCTCATTAAATAATTTCTTCTTCCGCTATTACTTTCAGAAAAACTATAAGCCTGTCGGCATCCATCAGTTCATCGCGCAGCCTAATCCAAAAACTACCTCAGCAAAAGTCGTGCAGAAGCTTCAGAAAAAATATTTTCTGGTTCTGCAGAAGCCTCCAAATTCTGTTTTCCTATCAATATTTTCTGACCAAGCATACATAAAAAATTGCGCGTTTCCAAAGTAGTTTTAAATATAAATAAAAAGAAATGAAAAAGAATTTGATGTAAATTAATATCTTGAAGTAAATTAAGTAAGCGAATAATGCATTACATCAAAACTGAAATAAATATATGAATGCGCTGATGAATGCACGAAACGAATCTCATGGTTTTCCTAAAATAATGCAAGATAATTATTAGAGCGAATTTTATTTGATTTTGTGAAATGCTCTATAATTACATTAATATATAATCCCGTCAATAATACTACCTTTTCACCAAACCAGAGCATTAATGAGAGAAGATCTAAGAAAAGTTCGATAGTTCTTGAATACCCTCCTATCTCTAAGCGATGACAATCGGACAACAACTCGACTCTCGAGAAGCCCGCTTCAACCGTAAGCCTTAAGGACTTCTTGGCAAAGAACGGTTGTTTACTGCAAATTGCCAGTGCAGTATCCCTTTGTTCCTTGTGGCCTAACTTCCTAGTATGACTGCATACAATCACAAAAATATAACTTGCCAAAATTGGTATTTTCAAGAAACTAAAAATGGGTGAAAAAATTGACCCAAATTGAATCCTGACATTTTTGGCAATGGAAATCACTCAAACATCTAGCTGAAAACAAACACAAAAACACTATGTAAATATGACACACAGAAAACACATCAATCAAGTCCATATGAATATTGTCAAACAATACAATATGAAATATAACATCAGTAATCAACAAGAAATACATTTACTGAAAGTGTATTTCTTGTTTGTATTTTTCCCTCCCGCTCCCCCTCC
>BOPP01000089.1:1061344-1075572 GCA_017312745.1 Gryllus bimaculatus
CAGGTCGAGGGCGCCACGTGCGCGCATGACCTAACACTGTTTGCAATTGCAAGATGCATTAATGGAAGACTGTTAGGCCGCGCTGCCGCTGATCGCTCGGCCGACGCGGCGCCAACAACACAAACAGAAAGCCGAGGGGGCGGGGCCCGAGGCAGGCGCGGTCAACACAGGGCGCGGGCCCTCTGACGTCATCGACGATGTAGCCTCTTGGCGGCCACCACATGGCGAGGCTGGCACCCGGGACCAGGGATGCCGTATTGGACGGAATTCCGCCTATTGGGCGGAAAAAGGGCAGCGACTTACGGGAAGAAAATCCATTTTGAGGTATTCCGTTCTTTTTCGGGAGAATTTAGGACGATGCATTGTTGGTTGTTTTTTTTTTTTTGGTGAAACCATTGATAGTATTTAGTTCCTAAAAATTGTACAAATATTGATGTTTTCTAAAATATATGTTCCACGCATTAGAGTATTACTTTTGAACATCTTGTAGCTGATGCGAAAGGATATCAGAACCCCCTTTTTTGTTTTTAATTAAAAAGAAATACATTCGTGTCCACTTTATTCTAAAAATTGTACAAGTATTGAAATCTCGTGATGACTAGGATTTATGTATTGGAGTGTTTAGTTTTAAATATCTTGTTCGGCTGTTTTGAAATTTCCAGCCCGGGTTCGGAGTTCGCTCTCTTCACCACTCAGTAATTGGGCGTATGCTTATCCCTCAAATGGAGGATTTTCCTAGTAAGCGACTGGCAACGCTGCACAGGATGACTTGAAATCGGGTGGTAGATCTCCCTAGTGTAGATACAATCGATACGAAAATCACTCAGCAATATGAATGGACAAATAAAATACGAAAACAGGTGCTACGAAATACACTAGATAACAGGTGAGTAATAATATTATTGCAAAAAACATTTTATAATGAACACAAAATGTGCGTATAACATTGGTTGCAAAATCCTCACTTGCATGAAGTCAGCCTAGAAATCTTTTTTATCTTGCAGCTATTTACTTAGCAACATATAATTAGCCAAAATCTAAAAAAGGGTGAAAAGTTTAGAAATCATAATTGTTGAGAGGGAAAATGTGAAATATGTGACAAATATGTGGCTATCATATCAAATTCCAACATTCTTTCTCGTTTATTTGTCAATCTAGAAAGCATTACGCTTTGAGGAAGGTCGCAGAATGGTGACCGAAACCTCGGTACCTTTACCATGAACGCGGCGTCAACCGGACAGCCAATTAAATACTTTCTTTGTCAGCTCTTTGTCATCAAAAACTCCAACCATCTTTCTTAAATAGAAACAGATGTACACACGCAAACACACAAATTGTCCAGGATCTGGCTATAAGAAGTGTTTTTGCAATATTTGAGTAAATGAAGATATATATTAAATTCGCATATATTGAACTTAGCGCACATAATTTCTCTCAACTTTTTTTTCTCGAGACATAAAATCATGTTACTGCAGGTACAATAACTGAGACAAGACTAAGAGGCTCAACTGAAATCGAACCCAAATATGTACTGCACATCGCGTAGTACGGGATGAGCTGCCAGACGTCCTCAGTGAGACTGATTTTTTTTTAATTTTCATTAGGATACAGTTTGAAACTTGCTCGGTATGTGTCCTCATTGAAATGACCAACTAGATACATATACATGACAACTATCTACTGCAATGTATCCCTTCTGCAACCCCTAATTTGTACTTTCCCATTACAGCTTACGCAGTATAGAGAAAGTATTGTAAGACTTCGGGACAAAACAGCAAATTTTCGCCACAAAACCTCTTATTGCCGAGACTTGGTAACGCAAAAGTGGATAAATCTTGTCCCAACATATAGTAAATGACTTCCTTTAACACGTTATGTAGTCAGATTCCATGTTTTGAGAGTCCTTGATACCAAAAATCGATTGATGAAACGTCTGATGAAACGTATCTGAGTGTGAGCAATGCTAGCGGTTAAACCGTAAATAGGATTTTCAACCAAAATTGATATCCCGCAATCGATCTGGCTGATGTCGCGGCCCCTTGAATTTTAAACCAATATTCTAATTTCGAGGTGTACTTTACATGAAGCTACTTGAACAGTTTCAAAATTTTCAAAACAATGGCCACATGGTTTTTATTAAATTTTGTTGGCGGATAGTTAGATGCACTTTTAAGAGAATGGTGCAGTTCGCATTTTCTTCAAAATCTCTGATTTTTCGAAAATTGGAAGTGTTTAATGTTTATCGATGTCACAACTAAAATATTGAAGATAGATAATGAAATGTGTTCTTTAAAGACAGTAATTGAAATAGGGTGATATAAAATGTTTCGAAAATTTTAGTGGTATAGTGTAATTTTGCGTAAAATATAAACAACTTTTAATTTTTACAAATAATTGTTTTCACAAAAACGGTAACATTTTTTTATTCAATCTTAATCTTCTGAAGACTAGATTGTAAAGATTATAAAAATAAATAAAAAATATTGACCTCGGATATAGTAGGCGGAAGCTTAAGTGAATGGTGGAGGTCTCATATTCGTTGAAATCTTTCATTTCTTGAAAATTGCAAAAATTCAAATTTTTTCAGTGTCATCCTTCAAAGATTTTTTTTTTATTTTTTGATGAAATGTGTTGATCAAAAACATTCTTTATATAAGGTCATGTTCATTTTTTTTAGATAAGAGTATTTTCGTATAACTTTGCATGAAACGTAGGCAATTTTTAAATTTTAAATAACTATTTTCTCAGAAATGGCTTCAAATTCATTCTTTAAGTTTTTCACGTACTAGTATGTAGCAAAGAACGGGAAATAGAGTGGCTCTGGATTCATTCGGAGCACTATTTTCGAAAATTGAAACGAAAATTGAAATTATAAATTCGAGGTTTCCGCGCTTCGTTTGAGGTGGTGTTAAAACACATCGCTCTCTGATTAGCTAGCAGTTAACTTTCAGAGTAATACCTTTTTATGATGGGGCAAATTGATGAGTACTCAAAGATTTCTGCTCTTTTCCAATTTCATTTGTTACGACACCACCACTTTTCTGTAGTAAGGGGCTTCCTACTTCACATCATGTCACATTTTTTAATTGAAAAAATAAAACTCCGAAATACATGCTTCACTGGTCTTACTTTCTCGTATACGTAGTATATACTAAGTTATGTAATGATACCAAACGTGAAATTAAAAGTTTTGAATGTGGTGTAAGTTTTCGAGATCCTTGTGGTTTTGTCTTGAATTATCTAATATTTCATTATTGTATAATTATTTTTAAGCTAATGCTATATTATGTAGCTCATTTCCTACTCAGATAAATTTCGGCATTACTTAGGGGAGATTATAACAGTTTTTGACACTTAGCAATCCAGCCCACATCTATTTATCAGAAGAAAATTGAAGTGCTCAGAGTAACAAAGGCAAATCTCAACCGACCTCGCCTTTCCAATTAGAAGTATGGTCGTAAACTCCTATACCTATCACATTTTGAAATATCAAATGAATTGGGACATGGCAAATTCCACCATCAAAAATTTGTCCGGAGTGAAAATGAAGGTGACCGAAATCAGAAAATGTCGTTTTTCTCAAACCCTGCGAATGACTACAACTAGGACCCTCCCCCGGAACCTCAGGATCAAAGGAGAGCACGCTAACCTCTGCACTACGAAAGGCCTTCTTTCTCCCAACGCGACATCACCCATTTCTTCATCGATCCATCGTTCGCTCTGCCTCGCTACCACAGCGGAGGTGCTCCGGTTACCATATTTATAACCTGCTATAGCCTGTTCAGCCCCCACCACCCGCGCCAGAAAGACCCCGCCTCTTTTTCTCGCGCACAATAATTCTATCGTCGGCTCCTTCCTCGCGCGCACCCGGTCCGGAAATTTTCGGGAAGTTATTTGTTATTTAAATCGCCTTACCTACGGCTCGCATCCTCGCTCCGTGCGACGCGTACACTTCTCCGATGAGCACATTATCCTCGCCCTCAAATGAGATTTTTGAGCGATTGGCATCTGTGCAGAAGGGCTCAGTGAAACGCTACAATACCGTAATATAAGAGGAAGAGATTGAGAAAAATAAAAATAATTTGCATCATTTTTCATTGTCTGCCCATACGTACCGTCTCCACTTATTTACAAGAGGCAGTGTTCCATGTAATTACTTTGTGATAATATTCTACATAGAAGCACGACATTTCCGTATTTCCCAAGTACCAAAAAAACTAAAAAGTAGAACACAATTTTAAATTTTAAAATACAATTCTCTTTCTTTAACTCGACTTGACTGGCCTAACAATACTTTTACTTATATTTACTTGTTGATTAAAATCATATTTTCTTTTCCGTTCATGAAAGGTAATATATATTACAAGAAAAAAGCAAAAGAGGAATAGAGATAATCTTAAGCGCTCTTACTATCAGGTTCTACAAAAATGAAGTACAAACATGCTGCTGACTCATTTCATGTTGCTTACATGAGGAGAAAATCGTAATAAGAGTTCAACATTAACCCCTGGAAAATTATCGTACCTGTACAACACTAAACACTCCTACTAACCGCTCTGTTCATGCTGAAACCTTTTAAATTTACAGCCTACAAGAAAGTACTTTTTTAAAATTGTTTCTCGTTATTTACAAACTGTTTTTGTAGAACTTCTCAAATGGAGAGGAATCGATTTAATGAGAGCATATGTTTGTAAAATAGTTCTTTGTAATCACACAATTGTATCAACGGTTTTGTATTACTTTTTATTCTGATTGTCCAGTATGATTTTATGTATTTGCTTTCTGTGGTTGCATTAATTATTATAAATTATTAAGTATACTAAATGTATGGTAAAACAAAATTAATGTTATTACAGTTTGACAATACAATTGTAAACTTTTTAACATATTTCTTAGGTAAATTAAAGAATTTCTGAACTCCTTTTCTGGTTCATCCTTTTCACCCCACGCATATCAAAATGGCGCCAAAACGGAGCATTCTGTGGACCTTTCGCACGTGGAAACGCCCTATTTCGGGTGCGAGTTTCGCCGGCGCGCGCGCGCGGAGGCCGCGTCGAGGCGGCAGGCGCCCCTAGCGGCGGGCGGCAGAGGCTGGAGGGTGCGCGTCGGGGCGAGAGCACGACGCGCTTTGAGGCCGACGCCGCGCGGCGCGGCGCCCGCGGGCTCGGACGGAAGGGGCCACGCGCAGCGAGGCGTGGTCGAGGGCGGAGGGAGCGGGGGGGTGGGGGGAGAGGGTGAACGAGGCGACGCGACGCCCGGATGGATCGGTGGCGGCGGCGGCGACGCTCGACGAGAGCCGCCTGTCAAACCGCAGAATGTGGGTCAGTCTCGATCGCCGACGGTCGGTGGCGGCGGCATATCATTTTTCTTCTAATGGGGGACGTAAAGTTAGCACAGCAAAGTCCTCGAAATTGCTCGAAACGTTTGTCAAATATTTTCGCTAATTTGTTACGAATGAAGAATTCTGCCGGTTTAAACAAATCCCGTTAATGCGAAAATTTGTGAAATTTCTGAAACTTACGCCTCATACGAACATTAAATGAAAATATTTGAAAAGATTTATAAAAGTTGTTAATAAAATAATTATTGTGGTATGGATAGATGATATGATAGTGACATAAATAGATTGGCTCAAAGGATCATGGTATCGAATTCAGTTTCGAACATGGAGATTTCTGAATTGTAACTTGGCGTTCTCTCCCAACCACATGTATCAGCTTTCAACTCTCTTCCTACCATTCTCCCTCCCATACCTTCACCTAAATTTTCATGATCAAGCATCATCTTGAGCTGATTGGCCTGATGGCGCAGAGTGATATATGTTCTAGGCTCATTGTCAGGATTCGAATACCACACTAGATGTTTGCGACAGGAGGTGAATTTCAAATTTGTATTGTCGCATGAGGGGAATTCCCCATATACCATGTGATTCCTGGCTGTCCGAGATAAGCCGCGTCTCAGTCATTGAGCTGCCGTTTCCACCACCGTGTTGTGGCTTTCTTCAGAGCTATATTTCTGAGTCAGTATAGCTCTGAAGAAAACAACACGACGGCCGAAACGTCAGTTCGATTGACTGAGACGTGGGTCATCCCGGACAGCCAAGAATTAAATGACTCCGGCCAAGTAAGTCTACATGAATGCATCACCACTCGCGGATCCCGGTCTTTCTTCTAATTATTTTTCCTATCACGGGAATTTTGATAAGACAACTGTATAAGTAATACCAGATATACGCGACGCAATGGTCTATTACAATTACCGCCACGTGCAATCTTGTCTCCCTATAACTAACTCAGACTGATCATTTATGAGCTCACGAGTCGCGTTGGTGTGGTGAATAAAGCTTGCGAGTCACGTCGCCGTGAATGGTAAGACGCTTGTTTAAAGTAACCAGGTGTTTGTGAGAATCATCTGGAAGGTTTCGTTCTCGAATAAAAGGACGTAAAACTGGAATGCACACATTATAAAATGCAGTTATTCTTACCCCTTTGGTGAAGTGCGCAGAGTAAATTTATCGAATCGACCAACTATGGTCTTGTGGAAATCATCCTTTTATAATTTGATAAGCTGTTCAATCGGCTGCAAAATTGAATTTTAACCAGAAATAAATACAGAGGAAAATACTCGAAAAATAAACGGTAATATTAAAATGGAATGTGCGGACATTGTATACTATTTTTAAATGACGAATAAAACGCTAATAATTCTATTGAATTTTTAATTCACTCGTATGATATAATAAGCAGAGTAATATAATTCGAGGTAACGTCGGAAATTGTAATACTCAGGCAATGAAATTAAACAGAAAACAAGCGCTATTAAAAAATCCCAACAAAAAATGTAATTTATTTCCGTTGAAAATATGTCCGTTGAGACCACAAAACAATTATTTACTTCACTAGCATACATTTTTTGCAAATCTTGGGCACTTCCAGCTTGATACATTGGCCAATCTCCAACACGATCTCAAAGAGTTGGGAATTTTGTAGCTAACATCCACGACTTTCAGCCTAGCTGGTAAATTGTGATACCCATATTTGCCGCCAAAACGTGCGACCACAATATTCTCACAAATCCATTACTTGTGGCGCTCTCGGCTAAGCGGGTATGGGGTCTGTTTAACGTAATTTTTTAAGAATTGAATTTTGTCTTCCCATCCAGAGTTGCTATTGTTCTGCATGTACAGGTTTCCGCCCATCAAAACTAAATGCAGCTCAGCATAGATTGAATCCGTTCTCTGAGGATATTCAGAGCAATGTGCTGACTCACCCCCTCCCCAACTTACTCATTCACTGACGCCAACGGATAATATCGCTCATCACTGCATGCTTTCCAGTCTTCGCAGGGAGTGATAATTGAAAAGAAAACTAAGTCAGTACGTTTCCCTTCTTTATGACTTATTAGTGTGAAATACGATTAATAAAATCCAAGTACCTGTGGTTGTTACAACTCCAGGTGAAGAGTATAAATGGATACATTTTATCTTGTTTATATCTTTGTGAGAGAGATTCAACAATTATTTTGTCTTGCAATTATAACCGAATTGTTTACTAGAACGTCCGATGAAAAGCCATTTATCAGTATTTTACTCATGAAATTGCTATAAAATTAAGAAAGTGCCTCCATCTCTTTTCACAAGAGATGTGATGACATCGTAGGACACAAGTTAAAGGTTGAGCTGGTTAAGGGCTCATAACACGGGAGTTGAGTAGACGCGCGATAAGTAACGCACGTCAACGTAACGCTCGAGTGACACATGCCTAAGTCTCTAGGTAGTACGAAAATAGACTGGACACTACGAATGTTTGTATTTCATATAGAACAGCAGTTTACACGAATCGGAGAATTAATGCATATTCTCTCTTCCCCCTCTTTCTCTCTCTCTCTCTCAGATACACACACTCCCTCTCTCTCCTCTTCTCCCTCCCTCTCTCTTACCCATCTCTCTTTCTCTCTATTTATCGCTCTTTGCTATCATTCTCTCTCTATTATCTCTATTCTCTATGTCTCTCTACCTCATCTCTCTACCCTATCTCTCTCTACTCCCTACTATCTATTCTCTATGTATCTCTACTCTTTCTACTCTCTCTCTTTATCTTCTCTCTCTCTCTCAATAATATATGTACATTAGAAAGTTTTTAGAAAAATTATTAATTATAAAACATTTTCACAAATTGTGCTTGTTATTAAAATTAAAGATATCGTAATACTGTTCAAAATCTTCCCTCAGTTATTCGAGAAAAAATAATTGCGTAATTACGATACACAGTATCCTATATGAACAATACTTTCACCCATATTCTACCCATTTCTACCCATTCGACCCATTCGACCCATTCGACCCATTCGACCCATTCGACCCATTCGACCCATTCGACCCATTCTACCCATTTCTACCCATTTCTACCCATTTCTACTCCTATTCAACTTCATAAGTATCAGATAAAAATAACATTCAAACTTTTCACATGGAATAATATCTCATTATCTGAAGATTACAATAAAACATTAAGCTTTGACGTCTCTAACCAACGTCATACCACAATGGTTCTTTACTGAAGGGAGTTTGAAACTGAAGAAAACGTACGCATGTGATACTTCTCTCTCATACGTCACATACAGTTTTTTCTGTTCTTTGACTAAAAAATCAAATCAAATTAATTGTTTAAAAAAGGAAGCTCATAATTGTAATAATGTAGAGTGATTACGAGTGTAGTAATCAACCGCGGTCTATGAAGTAAAGAGCGAGCATTTTTACCCGAGGACTGCTAAGGGTATATCGTAGGGGCAATGCATCCCGCACCATTATCCTGTATTGCGGTCAGCGCAAAGGCGTTAAACGTTTCTCTAGATTGATAATAATGGAGCATTTGAAAGGTTAACTGATGTCCCACTTCTCTCATCTCCTATGCACTTCTCTGTTGAATCGCAAGAAGGTGAATCTGTTATCAATAATGTGAAGAAGGTATCTTAATTGCTTGATCTGCCTGAGATTTTTTTCTTTCGTCACACAACTTCATAAACTGAGAACGATTTGTAATAGGACCCAGGAATGCTTTACAGAAAGCTATCACACTGTCCATGACACACGCACGAGCGCACCACGAGGAGCCCGAGCGTAACCCGAGGATAAAAGTACATAATGTGACAAGAAATAATTTCCGGTCTTGGCAATGTTCAAACTTGAATAGAGATACCTAAGTTACAGTGCTCAATGTTTAGTATTCGTCCCCCCACCCAATTGTCGCGTTTGAATGCGTCCCATATACGTGTTAAAACCCAAAGAAAAATACCGCCGTAAACTTTTCAGATAATATAACTGAAATGTATAAGTTAAAAATAAAGTTATAAATACAAATAAAAATTCCTGTCATTAAAGCGTACACGTATGTTTAAAGATACAAACATTCACATTTCCATGAACGTGTTCCTCCAATTTAACAATGACCAACACAAAAGTTGTTAGCAGCAAAAAACTATAGTATCCTAGTACTAGTTTTAGGCTAGTGCAAGTTTTAAATATTCATTTCCGTCTCATTTGACCCCAAATAGACGTATGTTTCTGTTCTCAAGATCTGTGAGAAGTGCGGAAAAACAGCGGTTCCACGAAATTAAAATCCACACACCCAACTTCGCATTCAACGGTTTGCACCCATCTGTGCACGCCGCTTCGCCCCCACCCGCATGCACATTTCAGCGACGGTCTGGAGCCGGAGGCCACCAATCAATAAGCGATGCAATTGGGCAGATGGCCTGGCCACAGCGACCGCCCATCAGAGCTCCTCTCCCATCCCTCAGATCCACGCAACGCCAAATGCCATCCCTACCTCGCACCTAACCCACCGCCACTCCCACTTTCACGGTTGCCTCCTCCAGCTTCTCCTCCCCCTTCTTCTCCTCCCCCTTCTTCTCCTCCCCCTTCTTCTCCTCCCCCTTCTTCTCCCCCCTCTTCTCCTCCCTTCTCTCCTCCCATTCTTCTCCCCGTTCTTCTCCTCCCCCTCTTCTTCCTCTCGCCCTTCCCACCCCTCATTTCCCTCCAAGTCTGCTCCTGCTCTCTCTCATCACCTC
This sequence comes from Gryllus bimaculatus, assembly GCA_017312745.1. NCBI lineage: Eukaryota > Metazoa > Arthropoda > Insecta > Orthoptera > Gryllidae > Gryllus > Gryllus bimaculatus. The sequence continues at coordinate 1,071,413 of BOPP01000089.1, forward strand.
CTCATGCCTGTCTCTCTCCTCCTCATCTCTCCAATCCTTCTCCTCCTCATCTCATCTTCGTCCTTCCATCGATTCTCCTCTCCATCATCATTCCTCCTCATCCTCATATCTAATATTCCTCTCATCGTCCATATTCCTCCTCATCCTCATATTACCTCCTCATCAATCATATTCCTCCTCATCCATATTCCTCCTCATCCTCATATTCCGCCTCAATCCTCATATTCCTCCTCATATTCCTCTCATTCTATTCCTACTGCTCATCATTCCCATCATATTCCTCCTCATCCTCATAATTTCTCTCATCCTCATATTCCTCCTCATCCTCATATTCCTCCTCATCCTCATATTCCTCCTCATCCTCCTCCTTCTCATCCTCCTCCTCTTCATCCTCCTCCTCTTCATCCTGCTCCGCCTCCCATGAAACATAGAATTCGATAATTCTAATAGTTCCAGAAATATTTTCAATTTCTAGCTCGGACTGACTTCACTTTATCGTCTGTATTTTTAAGGCTTCTTCCCTATTTGTTTCAAAAATTTGAATTTGATTCAATTTATTTGCAGAAAATCGAACTTTTATATCGTAGAATATCACAACGTACTCGTAACAAAACGACAGTACTTTTTATAACAATGTTCACCAGTAAAACCCATCGTTTGACATCGATAGGGCTAAAGAATGATACTTATAATTTCAAAAATAATAATAAAAATGTTCACACCAACAAATTCAGCGAAGTAAAGTTTTTCTAAAAATATAATATATTATGTCACAACTTTTTTATGTTAAACCCAAGACATCTCTTTAAAATATCTGAAGGAAATATAATATCCGTTACAAACCTTTTGGAAATTGCAATATTTTTCCTTTCTTTAATTAACTATAAAACATTTAAGTCAAATTAATTAATAGTATGCGTATATCAATTTATGAATGTGTTTCATTGAATTCTATATATTAATGTAGAACGTAGTACATTTCCATTGAAAAAACAAAGTTGGAATCAATAAGCCGTCAAATACACATGATGCAAAATACAAGAAAAGTTAATTAGTCGTATTGTCTCATACACTTTCGTGAAAGCTGCATAGTTTGAACAGTTTCCAATTAGCAATAGATACTGTAATTAACTAACAGTACTAATTTATTTAATTCAACCTGTATGAAATTTACAAATTCCAAAACTTGTTTTTATATCCAACAGTAAATTATCAATGTGTAGTAAGTCATCCATATAAATTCTCATCACTTCAACTTTAACATTATTTTCCGAAATTAGCCAACCATAGTATCTCAAAGGGCTACAAAGAAAAAACTTTGCTGCAGAAACTAGTTTGAAGAAGTTTCCTCAGTGAGACACATTGTGGCAAAGCAATTTCGCCAAATCCTTTGAGTCTCTTGTATGTCCACTCTCGCTTGTACACAGCCTTTTTTTACTATAGCACAAACAACTTTATTAGGACTTTGATTTTACATCGTTCAGCCGTTAGGCTCTTTCAGATTTTAGTTGAACATAAAATACTCAACAAAACACCGAATGCACACTTTAATGGAGAAAACCCAATCCAGCACCTCTAATCGATTTAATAATTTAAGATATTTCAACGTGATATGTCAGAAAGGAGTAGAGAGGGTACCGGTTTCTAAACCTCGGGCTGGGCGGCCTGCGACACCTACTTGAAAATGTAGGATGCCGGTAATCTTTTGCATGTTAAAAAAGTAGTCATGAGATATGCTGTGTATGCAATTTTGGATGGAAGGAATTTTTAATTCAGAGTAGAGAGAGTTATTTCTTAAAACCCCATGGAGATACTGTGGTTATTGTTTGAATTTTATTTTGAAACATTTAAAATTTGTTTATATGGGTAGAATCAACATTGTACCCGACTGGTCAAGTATCTAGCAACAAGAGGCCGTCGGATGATTTTGTATAGTAAACGTGTGAGAGAAAGGTAGGTAAGAAAGGATGTGGTAGGAAGAATGGCGGTTTGTGCGTAGGTAGCTCTTCCATTGTCCGCACTTCCCCCATCGAGCCCTTCCCCGGGAAGGCTGTAGCCGTCGACGGCCGGCGTCCGAAGGGCAGCCACGCGGAGAACGCACCGATCGGCGGCGCGGCGCGCACGCCACGGCACGGGTTGGCACGCCTGGCTGCGCCCGCGTTCCAAGCGTCCTTTTGGAGAAGAGGAGAGAGAGCCGCGTTGTGCGCCCATGGGGTTCGCACCCGTTTGAACGCTCCCCGCCACGCGTAGGAGACTCCCGAAAAAGCTGCGTTCAGGTTTAAAAGAATTTTAAACTAGTGGTGCTGCAACAGCACATGTTTTCTCGCATCATTAACTGTTCAGGCGGCGAAATAGTCGAAGAAAATTTGGGAGAGAATTTTTGATGGAAATGGCAATGGAACATCGCCTCTTCTTTCACAGTTGTTTTTGTCAGATAAGAGTGTTCTGGAAGAGAAATGACACACAATTGACAAGGATTGTTACTTGGAGAAAGAATTAATGAGTATTGAAGAAGTTGTCACAGTTACCTCTGTCCAAACGAAAACTGACTCTTTCCTTACGAAATTCCGTGGCCTTTAGCTACGTGTTTCTACTACATCCAGTGCCTGGCACACTCTGGGTCGAACCTTGAAGACGTTCAAAACGCTTTTACTCAGCTTTCCGTATTAGCTTGTCGTAACAAGGCGAGCCGGCGTCTGCGATAGAAAACTCATTTCGACAATGCCAATTTTTAGCGGGAATTTTTACCCATCCAAGGAGCTGGTGCGATCTTTCGGTTACGCTCCGAACTAATAGAAAGAAGTTGATCATCGACTCCAAGGACTTTGCATGAAGAAATGAATGTTTGGTCGGCAGAGAAGAAATTCGCGCGGCTTTTTGGAGAAAATTAAGACTATTTCGGAGGCGCCAAGTTTAAAATGTATAAAACTGTTCCTTTAAAACGCCTTCAAGAACATCAAACGCCCTGTTAAAAAAGACAAGGCGCCAAATTCGAAGTAATTTGCCCGGCAATGTGTCAACAATAACCGTTACGTAATTTCCTAATACCGCCATTCTAGCCTACTTAAAACTTGAGAAGATCAAACGATTTAACACAAAATTAGGCAAACTCGACCAATATTCACATAATATCAGGACAAATGATTTTAAGACAATGATAAATTACGTTAAAAAATAAATTCTTAACATCAAACGTGGTCGACAGAACGTACAGAAGATTTTTTTTTTCATTTTTATTGGCCATGACTGAGCACAATGACTGAGATTGACCCAATGGCTCACCCCTCTTGGGCTAAAAATTGATAGAAATGTTCTATTTGGCACCCTACAGACTCCTAGAGTTGTAGGTAGTAAATGCTGACTCCCTTCTTTACTGCCAGTAAACCCAACTATATTAGAAATATTGGTCAATTATTTGAAGCTTTTCAAAGATGGCTCAAGGCAGCAACTGATGTCACCGCAGTGCCTCTGATCGAGAGATACTAGAGCTTTATTCCGGATTGAGGAAGGGTTTTCAACAATAGCTGGAGAACTAGGTAGAACTTGGGCGAACGGTTGCTCTGATTTTTGTGGTTTCTGCATGATTTTCACGGCTGTAGTTTTTCGTGGATTCGGCAATCAACACCAGGTGATTGTCGGAGCACTGCTCTAACATACGGGCCACGAACTGCGCCTCTGCAATCTTTCGTTCCTCTTCGTTATGTGCTTCTTCTCATCCTTACGTACACATACCTACATTCATATGCACTACTCAACCACACATGCCGGGAGGCCAATCGGGAGGTTAGAGCTTTTTTCGGAAGGGGTAGTGGTGCCACGCTGGTGAGAGATACCTGGTTGGGGAAAATCCTCGCAAGCTGACGTAGGTTGTTGACGGATTTCGACGTTCAGCAGGGATGATCACCGCCACCTCCCCCGATTAAAAAACGCACTACACTTTCGGAACTAACGACTTTTGTACTTGATGCGCCAATCAATCACTAAAAGAAATCTAACTACTCATTTACTGAGGTGGACGTATTTAAAAATAGGCTCACTAGTTGAGTATCGTGGACCATAAAGCGTAAGTGCATCGAGGGCAGCGGGCCCGCGGGCGAGAGAGGGCTCCGAGCCGTCGTAACAATTGCGCAGCTCTGCACATCCCCTCCCCTCCACCTCCC
>BOPP01000089.1:1075591-1104661 GCA_017312745.1 Gryllus bimaculatus
CGTCTGCGCACGATTGCGAATCTCGCCGCCCCACATCTCCGCCCTCTACAGGTTACACGCTTTCCAGGTTCATTCGAAATTGCTCCAGCAACGCAAGCAGAACTCCGGCCTCAAGAATGCCGCAGTGCAGTTCGAAACTCATTATTGGCCTTGGGAGGAAATGGTGACTCCATACTCGTAATTCGTGATATTGACGAAATATTTGATATTAAATTGCAGACAGAGACACTACGGCAGGTGGAGTGAAACCGTCGAAATTTTCGAAAATTAGTCAAATGCGCGAAACGTAAAATAAAGTTCCCAAGGCTTATCCTGAAGGCTTAATGGCATAAAAATAGTTTGAACACTTCACTCGATTTTTCACTGAAATGAGTTTGTTGTTATTTTTCAGGAATTTTAATGGTGACGCACCTTGTCAATTTTTGAATATGTAATCTCTCCACATGTTGATAGCCTTCAAACACATTCACTGTGATTGGTTAATTAGTGATTAAGGTCATTAGGCTAGTAAGTGTAGTGCCTTGTAAGTTATGTTTAGACGTGGCAATGATCTCCCCAACTGAATGGTGAGGTCCGACGCCGTCCCTATGGGCTTCGGGGCCTCCCCAACCAGGTGTCTCCCCACCAGCTGCACAGCCACTCAGGCAAACCTAAGTTACCTACTGGTCTTCCGACATGTGTGGTAAAACATGTGAAGCATGCAAATGTAAGCGTATGTAAGAAAGGAGTTCGAATAAGGCAAGGAAGAGCAAGGAATAATCGCGCACGGTTCGTGGTCCGTTTGATAGGGTACTGCTTGGCCGGTGTTTATTGGAACACCCCCGGAAAACTATTGATAAGAGCAGCCGGCCGCTACAATTCTCCCGACACCGGCTGAAATCGACCACGAGCTCTCCATTAGGTGTCGTAAATACATGGCAGGATCAATACCCAATAAATAAATAAATAAATAAATAAATAAATAAATAAATAAATAAATAAATAAATAAATAAATAAATAAATAAATAAATAAATAAATAAATACACAAAAGTTGTGAGAACAAAATTAGAGTTCTTCAGAAAAAATGTTTCTAATTTTTTTTAAATTGCTCATATTTCACTCAAATTTTTGCGAAAACTATTCATATTTTCACTCACTTCGCACTCACTTTCAACGGTGGAATTCCCTTTTGTATCGTTGCAAATTAAGGGGTATGGTATTAATTCAGGAACATTAATTAGTCTTTCTAAGTACCTTTCGCATAGATTCTGAATAACAGATTTGGGAGGGATTCGTTGTATCTAGAATTGGAATAATTTTCACCCTACCAGAGATAAAATCATGTTTTTCCTGTAGTGGACATCAAAATCTCTAGAGGGGCGATCCTCACCACATTCTGACAATTCGTACGTGTATTATTTACTCTGTGTAACTTACTCTGCTCCCTACTGATGCAACGAACGTTTTCTGAAAAACCTTGAAATAAGAATAAAGAAATTCTCATTCATATTCACATTGATCGCCAGTTCTCGAATTTTTTATCCTTTTTCCTCTAAATATTTTTTTAATGAGGAATCATTCTATAGAACGTTTTATGATTAACAAAAACAAACTATGCATATTTTCAGTTTGTTATCGTTTTTACTTTAGAAATATGTTACCATATTTCAGAGACCTTTCCTCGTGTGGGCTTACTGAAAGAAGTTTGGACTCTTTATAAACGGCTTACTTAAACATATATTTTGAAGCAAAGGAAACGTATTTAGCCGATTATTTTTGTGCTCGTTATAAAATACCAATTATCAAATAATATCAATAATATTATTTGATCGTGAAAAATGTTTTAATGCACCTACAGAATCACAATTTTGTTTAATTAACTAAAAATTGCGATAAATTGAACGCCCACATAGCAATGTTTTGCTCCGAAGCAAGAATTCAGTCTAAAATGACCATTTTCTGCAAAAGGCAATAGATTATTTATTTGGTGACATTTTAAACTATTTTTTTAATCGAAAAAACATTTCTGGTTATAATACAAACTATTTTTTTTAATGCTAAAGTAAAATGTTAACACTTCAAGTGTACACTTCAAGTAGAGAAACTATCATTATTGCTTATTTTCAATTCTCGCCGAAATTGAGAAAAATAGTAGCCTCCGGCCATGAGAGTTGTATCTACGGTTTTGCTGGATACCCAGGAGATTGAATAAATACGCGACAGTTTCCATTGGGCTAGAAATATTTTATTGCTCTATTTTCGTATTGCGATTACTCACTAAATTTCTCATACCAGTATTTCACTGCTTACGACCCAGCTGACGCCAGTGTTAGCGAAGATCCAAAGAAAAGTCTGCAAGCCAAGCCAAGCCAAGAACAGTGCAATAAATTCGTTGAACAGTGCAATAAATTAAAATTTTAACAAGAACAGCCTTAACAAAAACATTGCAGTATTAAACGAGAGCATTTTAGTTGTTTATTCTTGCGCAGTGGGCGTAGGACTTTTTGTAACCCCATTTTGTATGTTTTTGTTCAGCGTTATTCTGCTACTAGATGCCATTATTTATTTTTAAAGGCATAACTACATTTCATTTAAGTATCCACATTGATCATCTGTGCTCATACCTCCATGAATCGAAACCTTCATTAATGTATGTTACTCTGCCACATTGGGAGCTCATTTGAGCATTAGCAAACGCTCAGCGAGTGCCCTTGGCGGAGTGCTTTCCCATTGCAAACAGCCCTGTGTGCCCACGCGAGCCAAGCACCCCACCGGTCCCACGCAGTTGAGCGCAAGGCGCAGTTTACAGCATCAATAAATGCAAAGTGAAGAAAGATACTAAAGGTGAAGTTTCGCCCCGCTGTTTCCGTTCATTGGAGAAGAAGGACATAAGATATGTGAAGATTTTTGTCCAGATCAGGTTTTTGTCCAGTTTCCCTGATCCATTGAGCAAATGTTGAGATGGCCCTTTGTTTTGCTTTTGGATGTAAATGTAGCTTCGCAATGTGCACGTTTTCTTGAACTCTCTTTTTGCTTACAATTCAAGGAGTAGAGGTAAAGATGAGTTACTATTTTGTTAGCAATGCAGAAATATCATATTTGCAATTCATTTAACGTTGCAAATAGGTTTTCTATAACTTGGAAACGATAATGTCTATTTTTTTCAAATATTGCTAATCTCTAGATTTTTTAATATTTATTTTTATTTATTTTAAACTTTTACTCATCTTTCAATTATATGTAGTTACAATGACGGGAAGGGATTCTGGAACTCAAGAAAACGTGCTCAGATAATCTTCTGCCCCATACGTCACATACATTTTTTACTGTTTTTACTCGACCATTTCGATCAATTCCTAATCACTCGAATATGCCAGGGAATTCGCGCAATTTGTTTGTGACATGTAACATGTCAGAATGAGACACGAGGTGTCAATTACGAAACGAAACAATGTTACGATGACGTTTCTATGTTTCTACCGATTACCTGCAGAACAAAATCAAAAAAAAAAACTCGAGAGTAAAGTTGGAAGCAATGTCTTATAACACCCATATAAATTGATCGATACAATTAAAGTAGTGCGTCTATAATCGCACCCTCTTGCGGGAAATAAACACTGCTACTAGCGTGTCTCATGTGATTCGTTGGTTGTAGTGCCAAAAGTATGCACACTCGGTGAAAAACAGGTTCGCGACGCGGAGGGTCGCGTTGCATCGATTTTTCCAAGAAATTGTCATTAGTGCGCGAATTTTTCGATGCTAAAAATACCGGAACATATTTATTTGTATATGCTTAAAAAGTGAAAAATACGTATTAAAACGACCATTTTTTTATTTATTAACCAATATTATGAAACTAACCAAGAATCTTTCGGAATCTGTGCAACCTGAGGAAGTTCGGAAGCTTCTCGGGTTTTCAGTGTATGCGATCACTCGGTGTGACATCGCCTGAATACACAGTACTGTAAGAAATGTCCCTAAGACATTTTGTCAGGTCTGAACCAGACTCACTCCACTCAAACCAGGAAATCTCATAGTCACATGTGATATGGCCAACATCTTGCTTTTCAAAATTGTACTTCTTTCACCATTTATCAAAAATCTCTTGAGTATTAAACTTGAAAATACTCAAAATATTAATTTATTCACATAAAATTGAGCGAAATATGTAATAGTAATTTCACTCAATTAATTTAAATAAGTAATTTTAAATATTTTGACAAAAACATTTACTTTTATGCAACTTCGTAAAAGTAATTATTTTAGGTGAAATGCGACTTGGTTTATGGAAGCCATTGGGTTGTATTTCACTTTCCACTTAATTTTCAACGCTAACGATTAAAGGGAAACATGTGTAGATATTTACCAGAAGATGTATCCCCCAATTGTCATTATTAAAGTCCGGATTTTCGTGCAGTAAATCGTTCTAAAACGTGCAGTACAAATATCAAACGTGCAAAAAATGCAATATAAAGATCAAGACTTTGAAAAACGGTGTTATGTAGCCTGAAACTCCAGTTAATACACTTATTAACTTATTTTATATTTGCAATGTGACATATAAGGCGAATGAAATATAATTCTAGTGTTTTATAATAACTGAGTTTGTACATATTGATTAAATAAAACATATTTGTCACTTTCACTATTATTCGCACACAAAATTGAGTTACCATAAAAACAAAAACAAATAAATACAAAAATAGAAAAATACAAATGTACCTTCAGAAATAAAAAATAATTTAGTTACAGAAGCAATGTTCTTAATTATTTTCATTATAATTTACAATTAGGTATATTTCCAAATCATTTCTGAGAATTGATTATATCTTCTAACAACTAATGTACGTTTCAGACAGGAAAACACCTGTTCTACATTTATACTACTTGTCTGTGTGCCGAACGTTACTCTGACATACGTGTTCACTCTGCTAAATGCGGTCAAAAACAGTGTTCATTCTCTCTTGTACCACCTCAAGGCTACGTCTGTTCCCAGAAATTCGATGAGTTTTAAACTCAGTGCAGCTTGTCTCTAAGCGTCGCGCCTTGACGGAAGGTCAAATGTGATTCCCGCTTGCCGTATCGTGTTGGTAAGTTCAACGAAAACTGATGAAACAGATGTATGATCCGATTGGAAAGATAGACCTCAAACATACCGTTTGCTGAACGGCCGCCACCAAGGGCCGTGGATCCCTGCAGCAATAACTCGGAACTTTTAATTAGACAAAGGGCTCAGTTCATACAGGTGCTCAGGCGCTCAGTTCAGAGGGCAACAAAATGAAGAATTGGTACATGCGAATATTAATGAGCACTCGGGTTTCATAGATCATCCGAATGCACTGCTGGGTTATGTCATATTTTCTCTTAAACAAAACCTATGAAAAAGATCAATAAAATAAAGTTGATAATATAAAAATTATATATTATGCAATAAAACTACGAATCTTGCAAAGTCTTCGAGTAAAATCCCAAAATGTGCAATTTTCAGGCATCATTATCTAAAATATGCAATATCGTGCAGTATCCCTGCTCAAACCTGCAATTTCGTGCAAAATAAAATTAGTACTAAGATGACGTCCGTTTCACGATTCAAATTTCTGTCAAGGTTTCATCCAATTCCAAATTAGAAAAGATGTAGCTACACGGGAATCCGTCTTTAGTCATTATCAATACTTGGTTCCATCGTTTTTGTACTTCCCATACATGTCTCAAATGTTTACTGTGGTCAGTTGGCAAGCCTCATCCGGAGCTATACCCTAGCGCTCCTATGCTCGGATCTTAGAGTTTCGTCCGCAGTTTGAACGTGGCGTTAGGAGGCCGTGGTTGGACTGGGCATTTGGATGGGAAGCGCGGCAGCGCGTGCGTGGGCAAAGGCGTCTCCGGGCCACGCGCGCAGCCAGCGCCGACGCAGCGCAGCGCTTCATTTCCTCGCGCGAGCGCACACCTCCTCGCACGCGCGCGTCCGCCGGAACGGCCGCCAATCGCCGGTGGGCGTGGGAAGCGCCGATGGCGACGGCGACGGCGACGGCGCCGCCGGGAGGAAATGACGCGCGCAAGCTCAATCGCCGAGTGCCATCGCGACGCGCACGCCTGCACTTCCGCTCATATCGCGCTGCCAGACAACCTCCCCGCACCGCTCCGACCCCGCACCTCTCCACCCCGCCCCGCACCGCCCCGCGAACGCCCTGCCCCGCCCTGCCCCGCCTTCCCCGCTCCGCACCGCTCCGCCCCGCCCCCCACCGCCCCCCACCGCCCCCCTCCGCCCCCCCTCCGCCCCCTCCGCCCCCTCCCGCCCCCCCTTCCGCCCCCCTCCGCCCCCCTCCGCCCCCCTCCGCCCCCCTCCGCCCCCTCCGCCCCCCCTCCGCCCCCTCCGTCCCCCCCTCCGCCCCCCTCGCCCCTCCGCCCCTCCGCCCCCTCCGCCCCCCCCCACCCCCTCCGCTCCACCCCTCCGCTCCGCCCCGCTCCGCCGCCCGTCTGCCGCGGCCCGCGCTCCGCCCCGCTCCGCCGCCGCTCCGCCCCGATCCGCCCCGCTCCGCCCGCTCCGCGCCGCCCCTCCGCCCGTCCGCCCCGCTCCGCCCCGCTCCGCCCGCTCCCGCCCGCCGCTCGCCTCCGCCGCTGCCCCGCTCTCGCGCTCCGCCCCGCTCGCCCCCGCTCCGCCCGCTCGCCCCGCCTTCCGCCCCGCTCCGCCCCGCTCCGCCCGCTCGCCCCGCTCGTCCCCGCTCCGCCCCGCTCCGCCCCGCTCCGCCCCGCTCCGCCCCGCTCCGCTCCAACCCCGCCCCGCTCCTGCTCCACCCTGTCCGTCACCCGCAAACGCGCGCGTCCTCCGCAACGCCCGTCCCGCCCGTCCCGCCCCACCGCGCCCGCCCCGCCCCGCCCCGCTCTGATCCAGCCTGCTCCGCTTCGCTCCTTCCCCGCCCCGCCCTTCCCCGCTCCGCTCCCTTACCCATGTGTGAGCGCGCGAATGTCTGCGAGTGATTGATTGTCTTTATCGGCCGCGTCAACGCTGATGGGCATGTAGTCCTGTTAGTTGCCAAGATATTATATTCCCGGAATGAGCATATTGACTCTCCCACTCGAAAGGCACCAGGGTTTCCCCGCCTCCGGTGCCTTCACCAATTGCGCCGCTGTAGGATGTGAAATGCCATAGTAGATGTGTGGTGTGTGTTGTGTGGTGTGTGTGTTGTGTGTGTCGAGAGAGAGAGAGAGAGAGAGGGGGTTTAAGGCTGAGAATAGGACAAGGATGAGAAAGGAAACATCGCGCGATTGTGCCCGTTTGATAAGGTACTACAACTGCATTCGTCTGGTAAGCGGAGAACTCTCGAAAAACGTTCGATCGGAACAGCAGGTCTCTACAAGTATAATTATTCTTCAGGCAATGAATTAATTCGACCTTGCTACGTACCTAATGTCGAAAATCTTCCACCGTCCAAACTCGTACACTACATCGCGCCGGTCAGAGAAGCTGCATAGACAACGATAATGTTCCAACTGAACTATTTCAGCCGGTGAGGGCCTCGGAGCAACACTACCTTACTTGGGTCTAATGAGGCGGGCATAAACAATAGGAACTATTAAGCACCAGCCCTGAAGGAGTTTACGTTAACTACTGATCGCAGCTGCTTCGCCCCACCCTGCCATGACACAAGCCTATCAAGCCACTCAAGTCGTGAAAGACTCCAGTCAGTATACGTGTTATATGCGCTTAGTTTTCCCCGCTCTGTGGAAACCTGCAGCAGTGTGATCGTTTAAGGATTTGAACTATTTTGATTCTATGAAAAAAAGAATTACTAAACAAAAAAATTGTCAATGTTCATTATCTTAATAATGTGACATACCAGAATGGCACACGTGTAATACGACGGAATTGATGCATCGAGAATGTTACAATTCAAAGAATACGCGTAGTATGGCAACTAACAAACATATAGGCGTGTTGTGCCACAACCGGGAACTGTTTTGTCGAGGTACGGACGGCCTGGTAGAATTAACCTGGTAGAATTGATTGGTGGTGGGCGTTGAAAATTTAGCTCTAGCAAAATGAAACATATTCTCATTCTCACGGAAGCAGTCAACCAGTTCTTATGGTAATGAACATTGTGACATATTAATTTTGAAATAGTAGAATTGTTTTGTGAGCGAATGTTTGTTTGATTAGTCTATAATAGTGTGAGCTAAGCATGGTCGTTTATTTGGGTTTTAAATAGGTAAATGTTTGCATTTCTATTAATGATAGTTACATTTGTTATTTGTAGGAATTTTGCATTTTAGTTATTTATAATTCATGTTCGTGGGTGTACACGAGGATAATTCCGTAGTGGAGAATTATGAATTCCAAATTAGGCAAATTCAATTAGAAGGATCATAAAAACGTTACAAATGGTTACCGAGCTTGGGGGCTGATAAAATAAGTTTAATTACTAACACCCAATGTTAATGCAGGTTACAATTTTATTTATTTATCGTACTCTCTCATAATAATATCTCACTTGTACGTTCCGGAACCGCGTGCACTACTTCTCTCTTGTAGCGAGCAGGAAAGGAGATTTTTTATGCCACACGTGCGACCTAGTCTCAGTGGTTGCCACTTTTTTGACATCAATGCACTAGCTTGCGTAATGTCCTGAGGGACGTGGGTGCTACAGCAGAATGGGCGACTCAAAGGATCCGCTCGTATGGGCAGGAGCCGCTACCCGAGGGCGGAGTGGGGCTGGCACGGTGCGGCGGAAACTGGCCTCCAGGTGGGCATGAGGCCGGCGCAGAGGTCCGGAGGGCGCAAGAGGGGAGAGCACAACGGGCCGTTGGCCCCGCTCTTTGGCCCCCCGCGGCTTCCCCTCGGAACGGCTGTGCGGAATGGCCGTGGAGACAATGAGGTGTGTGTGTTGAGGGCGCAGGGGACTGGTGCGGCAGATTCTGTGGTTTATTGGCGTTACATTTATTGGCATTGACTTTCGACTTCCACTTTGACGAGATATTCATTTCAAGGATGCGAAAAGGACTTCTACTGATGATCTTCGGCTAAGAAATGTTGTTACTTTTCCCCTAAGAGTAAATGGTGACTCCAGCTATATAAACGAATTTCATTGTGGGTAAAATCTGTCAGAACAAAATATTTTCTTCTAACGAATCAGAAAGTACCAAACTTTCACAGAGGCCCTATTATTAACACTATTTATAGCACCAATTCTATTATTTCCAACCATTCATAAGCCTAGCAGACTATATATTGCCTCAGATGCAATTATTGCGACTGTTTTATGAAGCTGCAGAAGCTCAGCAGACGCACAGATTAGTTTGCACGTGTCTGTAAATTTTAAGACCGCCTTAAAATTTAAACTTTTAAAAATATTATAAATGGGTACATATTGAGGCCGAAAAAATTATTTTTTTTAAATAATACCACAAAATCTGTGTTTTGTTATCTTTATTATCCTGTTGGTTTCATAACGATATGCTGATTGGATATGGAGTTACAAAGGGAAGTATCTGACGTTGTGCGGGCGCCATACACCACAAGTAAGACCAATCCTGCCCCATTCGTGCTGTTTGGTCATTTTATTGTCCTTTTCATCTTATATTCTTCTTTTGAGTAATAAATGTTTCATACTAGTGTGTTGTATGATTGAACTAGGAATTTCTCACACTTTCTGTTGTTCTTTTATTACTCTTTTATATTTCTTATAGTAGTATGCCGCTTGATAGATGGTGCCATTACAATTCTTATTATGGAAATGCAAAAAGAGCAAATAGCTCGTCAGTTGAAGACATGAAACAAGCTGTGTGGGCCGTGTGGTTTTACAAGAGCTCAACAGATGAGAAACCGATGCATTCTCTTTGCGCTAAATGGCCAGATACCTGGTTCCCATATCAAAAAGCAGTGCTTAGAAACACTGATGACAAACACAGACAAAAACAACATAGCAGTGGTAGTCACAGAATCTATAAAAACAGTTTTTCAAGATATAATTGGTCCAAAATCTCCTAAAAATGTATTGGTAGTATGGCACAAAATATAAGTGCAAATGTAAAATGTAAATTCCATTTCAAAATTTGGAACGCGTGCCCAAAGACTGACTTTTCAGAAAAATAGTAGTTGAAACTGATATAAATATTAATTTATTACTTTTAATAATGGTATGCGTGGAAGAAAAATGTAATGGATGGACAGCAAGTACCAATTGTACATTGTTCCAAATCGCATGCTATTCATTTCATACGCCTTACTATTTATCTTGAGACACGCATCAATGCAATAAGGTTCTAGTACGAACTATTAATTTTTTTTACAAGATGTGTATAACTGTTTGTATCTGTAAGGCTTGAGAGCGGGCGTTGGCAATTCTAGGAACACTTTCTACCCCGCTCCGCTCGACTGGTTCCAGGAACTCTCCCACTGTTATTGCACAAGATAACTGTTAAACGAAGCTAAATATGAAAGTATTACAATTTCTACAATTCAAAATGCCACACGACCGTATAATTTAGTTTGTTAATCAATAACAATTGTTTTGCTCCCAATTTAATACTCATTTGCAAGACTCACTACTGTTCGTCGAAATAAAAATGCGCGGCAGAGAGCACTGCGCACCCCAGCGCGACGCCACGTCAGTCGCAATTCAATTTTTCCAGACGCAACACGTATAATGCTTCGTGTAGCAATTTCAATTAATTGCAATATGTGACGTTTCTTCGTGCCCAACGCTTTTACAAATACAGATTAATTTGTTTTAATGTATGTCAGTGCAATACGAACTGTATGGACAAATTACGCACTCACGTTATACATTGATTGCAATGAACATTCGCGTGTGTGTGGTGCAACTGGTGTTCAACTTTGATACATAGTTGTGTTCTGGTGTTCAACTCTGCTATATAATGGCAATGTTGGTTATGCCATGTACCACGTACATTAACTGAATTAATTTCTCTTTGCAATTGGTGATAATGTATTACGCAATATGTGCTATTAGACATGTACTGTGTCAAACTAAGCTGCACGCGTATTCTCTCTTCAAGTAAGCTTGCTGATTGCAAAAAGGCAAGCGGCATAAATAGCTGGTGTGCTTGACCCGGTGACATGTGGACATCAGGCAATCCTCAGAGAGTGTGTGTGTGTGTCTGTGTGTGTGTGCTCCTAGAAGCTGATAATTGAAGGGTTGGGTGGAAGAAGGGCGTAACTCGAATTATGGCGTTCATCCGTAAAACGTTTCAAAACGCTCCTTTGGTGACCTTTTAAAACCTCATCATGGTTGGTACTGCGCTAATCCCAATTGATGACGAAGAGGCTTTTGAAATTCTGAATTAGGCCCTTTTTTCGTAACACAATTACCTGTACGACAATGCATCTTTTCGTTTAGAAAGATGTTTAGAACATCTACAAGGTGGCTGTGAATACGGCAGATGTGATCGAATTTATCTTCCAGAAGATTATGAGATGAGCATATGGTAGTAAAAAGCCGCAAATTAAAACCATTCAGTATCAGTAATGAAATATACAGATATAACGGACTTCAAGAGCTCTTGGCCAACTTATTACAAAAATTTGCAAATCGGCTGTAAGGAAATAATGAACCCATAGTTTTAAACTATTATCAGTTAATTAATGGAAGTTCTACACCAAGTTTACATTTCAGGTAATAATTTTATCGGGGGACTTGATACAAACACTTTAAACGGCTTAAGCCTCACGTCACTTCAAATTTTCCAAAGAAACCAGCTTACAAGAAATTATTACCAATCAATGTGAAGAAGATCAATGATATAAAAAATCTTCAAGTATATGAGTGGCAACATTTTTGGACTTTTACTATCATACTGAGACAAGCAATGAAGATCAGCGGGAACCATAATGAAATCTTTGTATTTATATTATATTGCATAAAAAATCATTAATAAAGACATTCTTATTACAATTAGTTACTTTGTTTTACGTTTAACAAATATTGAGTGCAAAAACAGTATAACTCCAAGATCTATTTTTGGCTTTATAGCTTCTTATTCATAGAATGCACATAATAAAACTTACATGGCAAGTTCTTGTAGAAGAAGTCACTCCTTACAACTTCTCTGTTCATTTGATGGTTGTAAAATGTACACGTTTTACGAAAAACATATTTTTGTGTTGTTGTTTTTTTTAAAAAAAAAGGGTTTTGGGTGCCGGTCTCGGTCGGCGAGATCGTTAAAAAAGTAGTGACGTAGTGATCTCGGACCAAAGGAATCATGTCATCACAATTACCATACCGCTAAATGCGATAGTGGCGGCTAATGACGCGATCTTCAATAACAAAAAAAATATTTTGGAGTTCTACTGATTTTCCTTTCACCTTAGAAAAAGGAGGTAAAGTATTATATCTAATCCAGGTTTGTTAAGTTGATGGAAATTCTTTATGAAGATTTAAATAACAAAATGAATCTATATTTTAATAAATGCAATATTAACCGGGCAACATAAATAATTAAAGTAATAAAATTGTGGAATATCTCAAATAATCGTCCAATGAGGAACAAGAATGTAATTATAAATTAGAAAAGGGAGCTTTATCAAATGGCTGCCCAGCGTGAGACAGAATAAAATAAATCATTAACTGGTGGAAGTTAATTAATTGACTATTTCTCAGCGTTTGGTAAAAGTTTGCATAGTTTAGCAAAGGGAAAACATAAAATAACCACCAAATATATAATTTGATAACTATGTGTTCCCCCTTAATGCAAACTATTTAAGCAAATTGAATTAATAATTTTATCGTCAAATTATACTGTTATTTTCGCTAGTTAAATCTACTATTCTACACGAAACATTTTAGAATTAACTAATTTTAAAACTGTACATAAATGTTTATTAGAAACTCAGAGGTTAAAAATTGAATGTAAAGTTGCAACACAGATATTAATCTCATCCTGGTTCTCGCACTGACAGCGAATATTCGAGACGAATCAGTTGTTTTCTTTATGTATTCTACATTGGCCATTGACCTCCAGTAGCCACATAATAAAAATAAATTAATTCGATTTATATTTAAGAATCTTGAGACATTATAAACAAAAATTGAGTGTTAGATATAATACAATACAGTGGTTATACGATAGTATATACTCGTAGTAGTTAATAATGAGAAAAGACTCATCGGTTTAAGTCAATGGGGGATCGAAAAACTCTCTCGGTAACTTTATTTTTAACCTTTTGCGGTGAGGATTTTCCTTACCTATGTGAAAGTGAACAGTTGAAGGGGCCTTTAATATTTTGAAATAGAAGTTTACGGATAAGAGGGAGAAATGGACGGGAATTTGAATAATACCAAGTTCATTATGTAACTGCAATTTCGGAATGTACCAGGGACCTTTTAAGACGGTGCGTAGGAATCTATTTTGAAAAATTTCTTTTGATGTTTGTTTTGTCTGCGGCAGTCCAGACTGGGGAAGCATAATAAAAGTATGGGTCGTATAAGTGCTTTATAGAGGTGAATAGTAACATGTAGTTGTAGGGGAGAAGATTTTTTGAGAATCGGATGTAATTTATGGACTCTACAAGTCGCTAGCGCTAGTCGGTATTTTATATTTTGCCGCCATGTGACCCTTTTATCAAATAGGACTCCAAGATATTTGACAGTTATATTGGGGGGAGCCAAGTGATGTTTTGTGATTGGTATGTGAGATTTGGAGGGACGACTGGTCTACGAAAGGTAAATATTTTTGGCTGGTTTTTATTTGGATTTATTTCAAAGTGCCATTTTTTGGCCCAGTTAGAAAATAATGAGAGGTGATGCTGCAGATCTTTCACGTCACACTGAATATTGCAATGGAGGAATAAAGTACTGTATCATCAGCAAACATAGCTATTGCAGTATTTTGGGTGATTGGTATATCCGAAGTGTAGACATTAAATAAAATGGGGGAGAAAATAGATTCTTGAGGTATTTCTGCTTTGATGGTGAAAGGTGTGGAGAGAGCTCCGAAGAGACGTACAGAAAATGTTCGGTTTGAAAGAAAACTTTCAATGATGCGTGAATGATATAAAGGAGTACCCACACTAAGGAGCTTGAAAATTAACCCGGGGTGCCAGATGGTATCGAACAAATTCGTGGACAAAAGGGGTTGGAATCCAAACTGATGAGGTGGTATGGCATTGACTGAGCTGTGGTAAGAATTTAGCCTAGAGAGTGTACACTTTTTTAAATAGCTTTCCCATTGTGGGTAACAAACTAATCGAGCGATAGCTGGTTGGATGTTTTTTAGCTTTCTCTGACTTCACAATGGGAATAATGAGGGCGTGTTTCCATTTACTGTACTGTATTGTTGTTGTTGTACTGCTTGTACAGTATTACTTATTATTGTATTATTATATTGTTATTGTTATCATTATAGTATTATTATTATTAATGTAAGTGTTGTATTTTTAAATTATTGCCATTAACTGCCACCGGGTCATACCCAATTGCAGTTCTAATAAATGTAATGTAATGTAAATTTATCAAGGAAGTACATTTGTCTCAAAGCGGCATTAAATATTGCTGTAATATGTACGATTACTTTTATGGGACGGCGTTTAAATAAAAAAGTTGATATTAGGTCATGGCTATTTGATAATTTAGGGGTTGTTAGTGAGAGATACTTGATGATTTCTGATGATGAAATAAATTTAGGGCATTCAGGAATTAGTATTTCTGGTCGTGCAATTACATTTTGAATATGATTATGGTTGCGACAGTTTTGGCTAGGATAAGAAGTAAAGGTTGATGCAAAATAATTACCCAATTTTATCGGAAGGGGATGATGCTTCTGACGTTGGAGGTGGGTGGGTAGATTAGTAGGTTTGCGCAAAAGACGACGGGTTATGTTTCACAGTGTATGATCAGATGGGTTTGCCGATTGACTTTGAAGATGAATTTTCTGATCATGGATAGACGCAATTGTCTCACAATTTTAGTTAGAAGGTTTAAATAAGATTTTAAAAGAGGAGTTCGATGACTCAACCAGTGATTGCGAATTTATCGTTTATAATCGATCAGTTTCTTCACTACAGGTGGTATTGCTGGAAGTGATGTGCGTTGATGGACTGTGAAGGCCGTTAAGTCGAGGGCATCTAATACAATATGAGTAAGTGAGTCATTGGGTCTGTCGATTTCCTGCGTAGTTCGGAGTAATGGCAGTGGAGGTAAAAAATGTGTGACTAACATCTGATAATGTGGCCAGTTGACTTTACGTAAATGATAAGACTGAGCGGGGCGAATTTCTTCTGGGTTTGTGCGTAGTGAGAGTTACTTTATGATTTCTACGGGGTGATGATCGGTTTGCTGAGCGATAAGAGCCTAGACTTGAATGTTACAACTAAGTTTGTTTGCAACGCCGAAATCTAGAATATCAGCTTTCACTGACGCGCGGTAGGGATAGTAGCTAGGTGTATTAGGAGTATGCACTGCCATATTTAATCTTTGTATGTCAGCTAATAACAGAATACCAGCAGGTGAGTTTAGTCTACTTCCCCAAGGAACGTGTTTAGTATTCCAATCACCGATCACTAATGTTGGTTGACGGGAGGAAAATAAGGTATTGATATCGCCTGATCTGTATGGAATATTAGGGAACTTTTAAATTGAAGTGATTATTAGGGTAGATTGACGATTCTGCTGAATAGCCACACTAATATTTTCGAAAGTATTATTAATTTTAAAAGCAGTTGATGATGTGTTATGGAAGTTTTTACAAATATGGCGACCCCACCGCTGCACCGTTTTTGCGGTCGGTCATAGCGATATAGAATAAAGCCAGGAATATAAATTTTCATCGAAGGGAAAAGATGGGTTTTCTGAATGCAAACTACTTGTATTTTATTATTATACAAAAAGTGGGCTAGCATATGAATAGTAGGTTTAACACCGTTTGCATTCAATGAAATAAAACGACGTGGGGAATGAGTGGCACTACTTATAGGCATGTTTTATGGATAATATAATTTGATTGATTGAAAGATGGGGTTTGTGAAAGAAGGAATAATTTGGCTTAGAAGTCTGGAGAAAAAAAGTTCTACCTGTTGAGAGATAAATTGTTCCAACTGGAATGGCTGCCCAATGGGTGGGTGTATGGGCTATTTGAAAACATCTTAATATAACGCCATTTGGTTTGATAGTGATGGCTGTGGAATTCTACGACGGGGGGAATTTGGTTCTTGAGGCATTGTGATAGGGAAGGAAGGGGAAAGATGAGTATAGGCTACAGGAGCAGTCCTTGAAGGGGTTAATGAATGTGGATTATGAGGCATCGCTTGTTTTGCGAACTGCTGTCGGATGGAAATGATTTCTGTGGATATTTTTTTGATAAATTTCACATTCGCGACTAGATGACCGATGAACCTTTCCGCAGAGTGAACATTTTGTATCAGTACTAGAACATTCTGGCCGTGGCGTGCGGCCCTGTACATTTGCCGCAACGAGGAGGATTACCACAGTTCTTTTTTGTGTATGCGAATATCTGACAACCTCAACATTGCATTGGCCCGGATCTGTCAAGACGCTCTTCAACCGTTATTATAGCATTAAACAGTTCTTTTAGTTCATATATTGCCCCACTTTCTAATGATTTCCTAAGTCATTGCACACAAAGGCCAAGGTTTACAATTAGAATTAGTCAGTCTGATAACCGTTATTACTGGTAAATGTTTATTTAGTAGTTCTTGATGAATTTCTTCCTCACTATAGGATGTTGGAACATTTCGTAGCACCGCAAAAATAGTAGTTTTTGTCGGGTCCCTGTAGGTATGATAGTACAACCCATTCGTTGTCAAGTGCTTACGAAGTAAAGTAAAGTCTACCACTGTACTTGTTCTGATTTCAGTACAAGGTCCTGTGATTTTAGTAACAAAATTTTCATTTTCAACCAATTCTAATTTTTTTTGCAAAAGTTCCGTATGAGCACGTGGATCGCGGATAATTAGAGGTGTCTTAATTGATTGTGAGGAAGGAGAATCGTTGTTTAAGGCACTTTTCTCTGGGGCAGGGTCGGGGTCAGGATTGAGAGAGGGAAAATCTATTGGTGGTTGGGACGTTATATAAAAGCACATTTGCACTATAAAGCATGCTGTATACTTGCACATATGAAGCTTGGTTATACACTGCATCTTCCAATCTAAGGCGCTTAAGAAAAGGAGAATGCGCTGTACTTATCTGTGGAGACGGTTGAGAATATCCCAGCTGCGTGAAAGTTGAATTCGCAGGTTGACTCGCTGCATATAGCTGATGCTGTTGCTGTTGATGCTGCTGCTGGTGCTGTAGGTGATTAATTAGATGCGGCTCCGTATAATAGTAGTCGTTAAGTGTGTATAGAGCTAACGACACCACATCTGATAGCGGCGGAAATGATGCATTTGCGTTCTCTGCCATTCTTAGGTTGAACATTTAACAAAGATCGCGCTAAGTGACCCGAGAGGGCCGGTCGCCGGGGCGACAACACCTCCTGCTGATATTTTTAGTAATAAACTGTAAAGATGCACTCCACTGCACAGAGATATTTAAACAAGTCACTCGCTTGCTGAACGGCCGTAACACGGCCCGCTGGGACACTTCTTATCACTGGTCACTGTCGAGGTACTGCGGAGCGATTAGCAGAGGTCGAGGTGTGCACCGTTCGGTTGCAGAACGCTGAATGAGATAAATAGGCGTGACTACAAAGTGGAGGTGAATTTCGGAATCCTTACTCAGTGATCTGTGATTTACGTTGTTGAATTCAAAATATGTCGAATAATTTTAGTTTGTAAAAACAAAGGATGGTTAGCTAAACAGTTTTAAAATTGAATCCCATTTGCTCGTACAATATATTACTTATTTCCATTGCGCTGAGAAATTGAAAGAAAACTGACAAAAATTCGGGTATCTAAAAAGTGTATACAGCATTGTTAGATTCCCAGGAACTCAGAAAAAAAATCCAAAAATAATAAGGGAGTTTCGGGTTTGACTTAAAATTGCAAATTTTTCATTGTGTCATACCTCCTACTCTCATATTGCACGGACCGACTGAATTTTCATAATTTTTGCGTCACTGCTTACGACACAACTGACGTCATGCAATACCAAGGTTCCAAGGAAGAGGGAGTTCGTAGTTTTTGTACGTAAACTGCACTAAAGCAGTATTCGGGAAATATTGTCTTTGTCAAAAATTTAATTTATTGTAGTGTCACACGACAGTATTTTATTTGTTGTTTTGAGCAGTGAGAATTTTATTCTTTGGATAACTTATCTGTGTGGTTTTGTACAGCAGCAAAGCTCTTTCTGGCTTTAAACCACTATTTTTTTTAATTACATTTTCTATATTATATATTCTAGAATTTTAATAGCTACAGAAAAAGAAAGAACAATATAATAATTATTGACAAACGATCATTAAATGAGAATTAAAACTTTTTTGTATTTTGTTCAGACGCATTCACTTTTTCTGCTGCTGCACACCGGAGCGCATCTGTTCGCAGAATTTTCCTTCGCTGGAGAAACCCGTGCAGTTGCCTGTGTGTTAATTGCTCTCGTTACAAAAATTAATGAACTCGTTCCGGGAAGCGGCTTCTGGTTTCACCTGGTGGGGCACCACTTCATAGACCTCATCCGGTCGTTATTTGAACAAGTTGGAATTTGAGTTCATTGAGCGGCCTTCGGTAGCGCTCATGGATGATGAAACAAAGTATGGCGACGCGTTCAGCAGAGCCATATATCGGGCGTTCTGTGTTCAAAACGGTTTCAATCTCTGCGAATTTTGAAAGTCAGGAATAAAGCACCGTCTGTACAGTGTCTTTGATTATGTAGATGTCCGGAATTTAGTGACGAAATCATTGAATCAATGTGGCAGCATGTTAAATAAATTAAAGGTACTAAACGATTAGTATTCATACACTCTTGACACTACGAGAGTGGTCCCTACACTAGTGGGTTGCACGTGATGTTTTACTTACAGTTTTACCGATAACGCGGAGAAAATATCCGGAACCACAACAAACGCAGAAATGGAGCGGTAGCCGGTTTGAATTGCACGACTGGAAATGATATTCAAGTTTTCTTGGAGAGATATTGTAAAACGTATCTTCCATTTTTGATTAAATTTAACCAAAAATATCTAAGGGAATTTTTGTTCACAGAAGCTCCCGAACATGTAGCTTTGGCATGTAGCGTTCTTGTAGACCATGTGTTTTGGTTAACTACTGTTTTCTCAATAAAAGAGTCGTTCCTTCTTCTGGGTTTATTTTGTTAATTGATCATCATGCGTTATTTTTCTAGAAGATGCTGGATTCTGCATTGCACAAAATTGAAAGATGTTTTAAATATAAATACAAATCTTATCACTTATTAATTTCTTAACAAACGGGACGCGGCCCGCACTCGATTTTTCCTTTTTCTTCCTTGTCCTATGATCACCACTAGTCACATAGTTTGATTCACATGTACAACACTACCACACTTGCCGGTATCACCCCAAAAAGGGACCCTGTCCCATCCGGAACAAGCTATAATCTCTTGACGTGTGTAGTTGTGTAGTACATGTAAGAGCACCTGTGTGTAAAGGATGGGGATAGGATAGGTAAGAGGAAAGAAAGATCGCGTGCGGTCCGTGGCCCGTTTGTTAGGGTACTGCTTCGGCATTCTCCTCGTGTGGATTGGAGAAACCATGGAAAACTTCCGATCAGAGCAACCATCCGTTAGACTTCTCCTCCAGACAGCAACTGAATTTGATCCAGCGGTCTAGCTAGTGTCAAAAGTCCTGCTACCTCGAACCCTAGTACTTCCTGGGGAGAAGCTGGTAATCATCTTTTTTCATAAACGATTGCAAGTTGCTAAGGGAAAGTCACGTTTGAATGACGCCATGATCTAAAGAAAACTTGAATCTAAATTAAATTTGAAAAATAACAAACATGCTGAATATAGATACACGAATTTCCATAGTCAACAAATGATCTCATTTCAGACCATCTTTCTTAATCCTTTAATATAACTATTATATTTGGTTTTCAGACTACTAATGCAGTTCCGGGTTCTTTAAAAGATAGGAACAGCAGAACATGACGTTAGGGAGCAAATCTGCTTGCGAAATAATGCTAAGATTCATTTATCCTTTGTGAAGGTGATTGTTTCTGATGTCGAACGATCCAATAATTTTTGGGTCCTCCAGGTTACTATCCTACTGGTATCCAGATGGTAGCCAGCTACAGATGATAATGACTACCCGGTGTCGAAAACGAGGCTAGTGTCAGGAACAATTGTTATGTGCTGTTATTTTCAAAGAAACTGTTAAATCCATAGTCAATCCGATTTCCCAGTTTGTTTGTTTTTTTAATAATAGAACTATTAGAGTCTGGAAGTTCTCTTTCCCCTCTGCTACCCTTTCCTTTTCGGCCTTATCATTGACCGCTACAATTTCCTCCCGATTGTGTATGTCTTTTTAATTGACTAGAAAATGAAATAATTGCCAAGAACAACGAAATAAATTCTGATGTAGTACGTAGATGTAAAGGACAATTTTATATAGCACTTTTCGATTAACAAGCTTCAATACACAGACTCGTATAAAAAGTTTTGTTAGACACAAACAGTTTGTTTAACACAAACGGGTATATTACCGTGAAAATGGTATGCATGTGCAAAGTATTGCACTAATATTTACCAATTTTGATCTGATGATGGTTCATTAAAATTTACTCTTAAAAACATAAAGTTAGTGAGAAGAAACCAAATTGCATTTTTATAAATGTCGACTTCACACCCCTCGTATCTTGAAACATAATCCATATTTCTCTATTAATCTGTCATCGGAGTAAAATACACATTTCTCTATGCAAAGCCTTTCACTAAATTTTGGAACGAGAAAAATTCCATTTTGATAGCATCATAAAATGTTGATGGAAAAAGAAGGGATAAAAGCGTATTAAAAAGAATAATGGACACGAGATGAAGATCGGGCCAAATTAATTATGTTGTAAAATGTAGATAAAAACGACGTAGGTTTTACATAAAAGTATTAATACATTTAACGAGTTTTTTTCAGAAATAATTTATCTATGCAAATTGAGATCTCTGTAATTTCACAAACTTATTACATGCTCTCTAAAACTAATGAAGTATACGTTCTGCAGCATTATTAGCATTTATTCAAATATCGATATTCTGACTTTATATAGCATATTTAATTTTGAGAAAGAAATGTATGAAATTGAGAACTCCATGCAGAGCCCTCTTTGTGCAGTTTTGTGAACGCATGAAAAATGCAATGCACGTTCATGCCCTTGCGGTTTGACAATTCCTACCCTTACGGGCATCTATGGCCAATCTGCAACATCAATACCATTTGAGTCACCTGCAGAAGTTGCTCCGAAAATTCGAAGGAAATGCTTCGCACTAGAAGCAAATTCTCAATTTCATTCGTACGAAAAGTAAGCAATTGCTCTTCGTCCGAGCAGTTACTCACCAATGAAGAAATAGCTCAAGATAAGAGGAATTACCCATGTCCTTCATTCATATTGTGTGAAGCAATTGCTTTGAAAACTCGAGGAAGAAGTAATAGCTTATTTGTATTCATTATAAGAAAACTGCATACTCAACTATTAATAAGTTGGAACAGGTTTGTGGAAAACCAGGGATATTGCACGAAGTGCAAACAAGGCAAATAATTTGAAAGAATATGAATAAACAAGAAGACATGAAAACAACAGGAAATGGAAAAATTATTTTGAACCCATGGGGGGAGGTGGACGTCATAGAAGGAGTTGAGAATCCCGTGTTTGAGACGAAGTGCCCGGACGTAAAGACGAAAAAGACAATTTTTATCGGAATTTAAATTTATTTTATTAGTTATATTCCTAATAATAATCATATTTTTTTGTAATGTGCATATCCGTGCGCCTAAGCGAAGACAAATCGTTGGAGTAAATGCCTTACGGTTGAGATATTCATTCCAACGTACTTGTACAATAGCAATGGCTCTTGCACCAATTGCACTGGGTAAGTTGAAATGCAAAACTCATTCCGCCTGGGCAATATCTACATAATTTTGGAAATGGTATCCAAATATGGAAATTGTAAATTATTTTTTGAATAACATTTGGTGACGTCTTCGAGAATGTGGAACGGTGAACAGCGATTTCTTTTACTATCCCAATTTGAAAACTTGGATCACTTACAAAACGTAGTAAAATGTGTGGTTTTCGGACGTTCGTCAGAGGATTCGTCTCTTGTTTCCATGGATTCGCCAAGCAAGTATTTTGAAAACCACTCTACACTCTCTCTAATAAATCTAATCTCTTCCCGATTACCAGTCCGGGAAGTAACGCAAGTGCGGTAGTTTTTTCGTGCTCATAAATTCAAGAATTCAGCTATTGTTGCACAATTTCTTATATAAGATCAATCTAAGTCTGGTAGGTTTCTTGAGGATTTGTATATCAGAATGAAAAACTCAACAGCAGATTAAGAAAGGAGCCATGTAGTATGTGTCGGAAGACCATGCAATTCGGCGTGGAATCTTTCAAGGTGACAGTTTAGGCCTACTTTGGCTTACACAATCGGAATTTGGGTATTTAGTGAAGAAAAACCCGGTTGTTGGTAGCTGGTACGCCAGCTCCACATGAATGATCTCAAACTGTACGCTGACTTACAAAACGAGTTTGAACTTGTCATGAGTTTCAGCCACTCAGTTTGTATGGAGTTTAGAATGTACAAATGCGCTACCTTAAACGTGGTCTGCGGGCGAGTTCAAAACGGGGAAAACGTGCAAATATCCTGTGATACAGTTATTAAAAATCTGGACCCTGGGAATTCCGACAAATATCTTGGAATACTACAGTTGTTGGGAATTTTCGATACATACATTAGAAACAAGATTGTAATGTTTTATTTATTTATGTCAAAAACAGTTAAAAACTGTGTGTGACGTGCTCTGGGGAGAAGTTAATGTTAAGTTACATTTATCTGCAGAAGCAAAACAAGGGGCCTTCTCAATGCTCGAGGTTCTTGCTCAAGGCTCAGGAAAACTAGGCGAAAACCTGATCGAGATGGGGGACATTGGTCCAGAAGCTGAAGAACAATACTTGTTACAGGTTCTTTACAATTATACAATCCAAAGGGTCTATAAAACATTAAATGTCATTGTTAAAATTGTAATAAATAAATAAAAGTCTTCAAAGGAGAAGATGCAGCCAATCATAATCCTTGTCCGACGAGCATATCTTAGGACTTGAAATGTAGTCAGGCGACCTTTAGCTAACAACTCACAGAGGTGGTGCAGGCTAATGCAGATATTCAGCCACAGGAGCGCTTCAATTACTTGATGTGTTATTAATTTACTGCACAACACATCGTAATACAAGCAAATATTTAATCTGTTCAGTTACTTATTAGACTGTCATATGTATCAGACACCTGGTAAATTTATGGCTTCGGGAATATCCTTACAGACTTTTGACAGGAAAATAGGAACTACGCTATCAAGGCATCGACATCACCACACTCTGAGATCAGTGCACAGGTTGTACTTATCTCTGTGATCAGGATAAAAAATGAGCTCATTACGCCTGACAAAGCAAAGATTTTGATTACCAAAACCATCGGGGTCGCGTAAATTCTTGGAAAAGAAAAGAACACAGCAAAGATTTTTTTACCTTAACTTCGGAGAGCATTGATAAGAAAAGCTCAGTGGAGTGGCTTCAAGCCGTAGGTCTCTTCGTTGAGAATGAAGGGGTCATTTTCCCCACTTAAGAGCAAGTTTTTAAAAAGAGAGTATATAAAAACTTAATTATCGGCCAGCAAATTGCTACTCGATGTGCCTACCTATCAACGAGTCAATCTAACATATTTCCTGTGGATGCCCTCCCCCCTCATAGGCTCAATCAGAATATCTTAAGAGACACAATTGCGTCAGCAAAGTAATTCACTAAGCCCTTGCCAAGATGGCCGCGTAGAGAGTGAGAAACCTTATTACGAGTGTAAAACAGGGCAAGTAATCAGCGGTGATCGACCTCGAATTCTGTGGGATAGTGTAATCATCACTAATTGAACACTGGGAGCAAATTGACCAGATTTAGTTCAGTTTAAAAACATACCAAAAAAAATTACTTCTTTGATGTTGCGGTCCCTACAGATGACAGTCTTGTTAAGACTATTAGTGATAAGAAGGAGAAATTCCAACCACTGGCTGTTGAATTAAAGGACACTTAGGGATTGCATGCATTAGAAGTGCTTCCAATGGTGATATCAGCAAATAGATTGGCCATGAAGGAATGGGAAGTGACCGCAAAAACAGTATTGCTCAAAAGCATTTCCGGAGCACTCAGAAAGCTGCATTATAATAAAGAGCAAAATATAGTCTAAATTCATAAGCCTGAATTGCCGTATAGAAAAAACAATCATGTTTTTGTTCCACTTTTCAAAATACACTGTGCAAAACATTGTTTCCTTGTGTGATTTTGAGAACCGTACATCGGTGGAGATGAAGAGAAAAATCTAATAATAATAATAATAATAATAATAATAATAATAATAATAATAATAATTAGTAGTAGTATAATATTATAATACTAATTATTATTATTATGTTGCTTGTTTGTTGTATACTTTTTGCTATGGGTGTTACAAGTCTAAAGAAAGGTAAAAACAAATGATATGTTATTAGTTTAGTCTTTTTTATTGATCTCTGAAATACATCGCACACTTCTACATATCAATAATAAATAGTAAATAAATAATTACTCATTGTTAAATGTGTCACAATAATACTTAAGAATACAATAGTTTTTCATTTACTTTTCTCAACTTACTTTGTTCTGAATGAATCACAAACGAGATGTATTTCATTTTGTTTTCTTACTGTGATCATTTCAATTGAAGTGCCTAGTTCAAAAGAATATAACTTATTGAGGTTGTAAAAAACAGGTAGTGAGCAAACTTGTAGTAATCCCAGCTTCTATAAAATACACTGGGAGAAATTGACAAGGCACTCCTAATAAGTAAGACAAAGAAGCAAGAAAAAGAGACATGAGGTTAAGCATTGGAGGTGCAGCCACAAAGAGCTAGTTTCTTGGAGCAATGAACATTTTGAGAGGCCAACGAATTTGTGATCGTACCGACGTTCTTTGCTATTTCCAAAGGTCCGATATTGTTCGTTCTTTTACAATTTAATTAGTAAGTAGCAATGTGCATAAAAGTGCTGTCGTAAAACTTAATTTTACGAGGATGTTAGGACAGATGTATACCGCTTAACATTAAAATTTTGAGAAATAACTTAATAGTCATGTTCTCAAAGAACTAATATAAACAGAAATAAACTTCAATTAACTCGTTAAAACATGCATATAGTAATTCCACAAAAGAAATAAATGAACCTATGAAAGTAAAATCATTCGGAAGACAAATGCTTATTACTGTATCCTAACATTCTGCGAAGTATTATTTCCGTTAACGAAAGTAATATTTACTTTTTATTAAATAAGGAATTATTAGGTTCTTCCAACAATGATTACTATTATTTTCAAAATAAATTCCCTTTCCTTAGTTGAAAGCGACGGAAGTGGCCAAAGAGTAGGAAGGCGCTTGCGAGTTGCGAGGGTGGCGAAAGAAATTGGCGTGAGAAGGTCTAAATGTAAGGAATCAAAGTGGAAGTTCCGAGCGAGAGCGTGAGGAGAGTGAGGGGCAAATAGAAGTCCGCTCAGCCGAAGAGGCGGTGGCGGTGGCGTTCGCCGGTGTTCTCGGTGACGGGCGCCGGGGTGGGCGGGTAGGCGTGCGGCGGGGCGGTGGAGGCGCCGGGGTAGGCGCCGGGCGCGGGCGCGGGGGCGGGCGCGGCGCCGCCCGGAGGCGAGCACGGGCACGCGTCGATGGTGTGTGCCTTGAGCCAGCTCAGGTAGCGGTTGACGCGCGTGTACACGCCCGGGTAGTTGGGCCGCGCGCAGCCGTCGCCCCACGACACCACACCTGCGCGAAGAGCAATTCAATGGTACCTCGTGCACACCCAACCACTCCCTACTCGCCTACTAATGAGCTATTAGTAGGAAGTAGAATGGCAAGAGTGATCACCATAGCCCCCAAGATATGGGAAAGTACAGATTTTTAACAAATTATTAAAATTATATTTTTTTAAAATCATATCTCAATGGATGTTGTAAGAGGCGAGATAACTGGCGAGACATATACTTGCAAAAGTCTAATTTTTCTATATTTTCTAATGCAAATATAAAAAAATGCAAGTAGAAATCCCCACTTAAGAGGCGAGTGAATGGAGAGCGCAGTGTGAGGCAGAGCAGAACTTACCAGCAATGCACATGAGCTTGTCCATGGGGACGTGCAGGGGGCCACCGCTGTCGCCCTGCGAAGCAAACACACAATTGATCGTCCTATTCACACAACAACACGAGCGTTTCGCGAGCGTTTCACACAAGAGTTGATTAATTTTAACGAAGCTGATTCACGCACGTCTCGCATACAATTACATTGACTCATTTGTGCTGTAATAAAATTAGCGCAATGAGATTGTGAATGGATGTATTAATCACAAGTGCTACATGATTAACAATAGGATAAATATTGACTATTAGTGAGTATTCAACCAGAGGAAAGAATATTAAATGCCGTTAAATTGCAGTAATAATACACTTTGTTCGTGAGCTTTCTGCCATTTTTGCTTTAGTGAGAACATTGCATTTGACCGGAATATATGCAGCGATAGAACAGCCAAATGAACAAACATTCAACGAAATTTATTTAGAAAGTAATAATAGGATCAATAATACATTGTATTCACACGAAAACTTTGTAGCATATGTGACCCTAAAGCTGATACATGGAAATGACAGGACAAAATGAGAAAGACTGTGGTTCCTACAGTTCACGAAAAGTGAGTGAAACGAAGAGAAGGAAGCAGATTAAGATGAATGAAAAGAGAGAGGGTGAGGTGAAATCTGTGGCAAAAGGTGAAAGGATGGAAGGTAAATAGAAAAGATGAAGAAATAAAGGAGAAAGGGGAAATGCTCTGAGAGGACTCTGAAGAGATTCAGATTCTAAAGGGAGTCGGCGTGAAGGAAACAACGATAAAAGGAAAGGAAGAGAGCAAAACGTTGCATTCTAGAATGCGGGTGAAAATACAGAAAGAGGAAAGTTTTCAAAATGGGAGACGAGGGAAATGTGATGAAGCATTTGGACACAGAGCAGCATGGCAACAGAGCACATGGATATGGGGAAAGGATAAAGATAGGACACAAAATTAAGCCAAAGAGGTAATAAAGAAAGAAAATTGATAGGTCAAAGAGAAACGTGAATGGAAGGTATGTGGGAAGGAAAATGACATGCAGTACATGAGGCAAATATTAACCAATAAGAAAGTAAGAAAGAAGAAGAAGGAAAAAGAATGGTCTACAAAGTATATGTGAGTGGAATACGAGGAAGTAAGAAGTAGAGGATATACTAGGCAGATGAAGCAATAAAAAATAGTAAAAGCAAAGAGAAAGCTGGAAGAAAGATAATAATGAAAAGTAAAAGTGAATGGAGCGTAAGAGGGAAGAGAGAAGCAGCAACCGAGGCACGTATAAGCCAATAAGAGAAAGATGAAAGAAAAAGACGAAAGGGAAATATGAGTCAGCGCAAGAGTGAATTGACAAGCAGCAACTTGGGCAAGAATAATTAAGTGAAAAACAAAGAAGATGCAAAGGAAACGTAAGTAAAGGTGGCTCCACACATTCGGCATTCGCCAAGCAGCGAGCTACTGCTCGCCCAATCCCGAACAGCTGATTTGTTCGGCGAATGTTCGCTCCTTTTGTGTCCTAAAGGCGGACAAACGGTGGGTAGGGCGAATACCGAATGTGTGGCGCTCGGCGAATCGCAAGCAACCCGTCCAGACAACTCGGAATTCGCCGCACGCCGCCTGTGCGGAGCCGCCTTAAGGCGGAAGAGCCACACGCAAGCCCATCGAGCGTTGGAGGGGGGAGAGTCGTACCTGGCAGGAGTCCTTGCGTCCCTCGGGGTAGCCGGCGCAGAGCATGTTGTCGGTGATGCGGCGCGCGCCGTACCCCGTGCGCCGGCACTCGTCGTTGCTCATCACGGGCACCTCCACCTCGCGCAGCACGGGCGACACGGCCCCGCCCTGCGACGTCGTGCCCCAGCCGGCCGCCACCGCGCGCGCGCCCGTGAAGTTGCGACCTGCGCACGCCGCCCGCCCACGCTGCCGTTAGCTCACGATCGCTTTTTGTGTCCTTGTCGCAACAATGTCTCTTAGCCATCTTTTGAGCATTGAGCGGGTACAAAACATCATATACGCTGGGCGGTAAACACGTTGATTGGTAGATTTAATACATTTTACCTTTGAAAAATATTACAAATATTACTTAAAATTACACAGTACTTCCACACAGCTCTTTTCATTGCGGATATGGAGTAATCCTCATTTAATCTAGTCTGCCATCGTCGGCCGTAGTCTGTCATTGCCTTTTATCCCTTCGGTCAGGGACTCGGTGCCGTTAGATCCCGGTTTTTCCAGACGGTCAAGCAGCCAGGAACCAGCGATATCTCAAATTGCGTAACCTCCATTCCTTCATGGAGCGTG
This sequence comes from Gryllus bimaculatus, assembly GCA_017312745.1. Taxonomy (NCBI): domain Eukaryota; kingdom Metazoa; phylum Arthropoda; class Insecta; order Orthoptera; family Gryllidae; genus Gryllus; species Gryllus bimaculatus. The sequence continues at coordinate 1,104,112 of BOPP01000089.1, forward strand.
GTTAAGTCATTTGGCTAGCGTCGCCAGCGCCCGAACATTCCTTGTGTTGCTCTTCTGTTTTCTTGTCCACCTTAAGAACAACACAATATACGCACTACTATATTTAAATGAATTTACTGCAAATAAAAAAGTATAAAAAATATAAAATATTTTACCTTCAATACGAAAATAGCGCCATGTGTTCATAAAATGTGGCATGCCGTGAAATAACCCGCCCCCTCTGACTAATTACAATTGATATCGTGCTGATTCACTAAGCTGTTTTGTGTACTCTGCGCGGTGGTATTCTAGTAGCAAACCCGCATACCCCATGATGTATTTCATAAACACTTATTATAGTTTACTGCAATTACCGTTTTATTGCAGAATTGAACCCTCCGAATTGAACCCTCTGAAAACAGAGCTGCCTTTAATTTAATGAAGGGCGGAGGTCAAGTAACCAAATAAAATTAATGTAATCACATGAAAATCGATAGCACATGCAATTTATTTCATGTGTCACGTTCATATAAATTTAGCACGGAAATTTTGCAAATGAATGCATCTTCAT
>BOPP01000089.1:1110484-1125476 GCA_017312745.1 Gryllus bimaculatus
TATTAGTTGGAATCTCGTTGAACATCCCATACTTTAATAATAATTCATATAAAAGAGAATATATGAAGTACATACTGGATCCCAACTTTGGAAGTTTCAGACAATCCCTGCTGTGGAGAGTAGGGAGAAAAAAAGAAAAGAAAAAAAAGAGTAAAAAGAAGAAAACTTCGCCCAACTTTTAATTGTTTTAGACGTAAATATATAAATAAATAAATGTAAAAGAACGTCCAGAATGGTCTAATTTTGTAGATTATGGTAAATGAAAAGTGATTTATGATCCTTTAAGAACTGATTTCAAGTGCCTAGGACATATCGTTTCCGGGTTACAAAGCAACGCGAGTTGAAAGCACGTGCGCCTACTTGTACTTTAAGCTACGAAATTCTGTTGTAGTTTATTAACTTTTTTATGCAGGTCTGAGGGCAGGAATTTCCCATTCGGTTGTACCTCACTTGCAGATCTTTCGTCGATAGTTTCTAATCAGAGGTACAGAACCGTCACATTTCCTTAGATTCAGTATTAGCCTAGGCAATGAACACCTCAAGTAATTCCGTTCAAGTATCAATATTGTTGCAAGTAACGGATAAACGTGTTGTGGCAATTCCTTGCGACTAATATGCAGTCAATATTAACAAGTGAACCTACAAGGTACCAACTAAAAAAACTCCTAGCAATTTCGAACTTATCAAGGCTGGAGAAATGGTTTATTCTCCTACTATCCGGGCATTACATACAATTAATATGGGATTTCACAGTTCAGTCACTATTGCATGAATCTTAAGGTGATTAAATCGCGGGAAGAATTACAGAAATAAAAGCGACTACTTTTTCATGAATTCTCTCAATACCAAAGATAATATTTTTTTAAATATATTGAATACTATAAAACAATTTTTTGTAATGTGTTTCGGTGATTTTTGTAACAAAAACGTTTTTCGTAACGCGATAGAAAAAAATTGTTGAAGGTTACTTTTTAACGATGATGAAAAATTAGAATTGGTTATTACAATTGGTTATGACTTGTCTTATTCACAACTGTTATAACAGTTGCATAAATCAGTGTTTAACCATAGCTCTCTAGTATGCTTAGGCATACTAGCGGACTATGGTTCAACATAAAGGCCATTGTTATCAATTTTGTTAAAGAAAACAAAGCACTACAAAAGATAAACAATAATAAATCTTGGTGGGTATTCAGTAGAAATTTCTTTGTTTTAGAGTTTCGATCGATGCTAAAAAAAGTACAGATAAGTAGGCCCTGTATTGCATAATTTCTTTGCCGCCTGACTAATATAGACTTTCTTTCGGTAAAATTTAATATTTACAGAGTGAAAATGCCGTCACCCCGTGAAAATATATTTATTGACGCGCCAGTTGTTAAGTTTGGTCGGACACGAGAGATCCCAAAATATATTTTAGTATACATTTACTAGTAGTAGATGTGTGCCGCTTATCCTACAACAGAGTAGTATACGTTTATAAAGATGATACTAATCTTAATTTCTTTAAAACCTTTGAAATTATTCTTATTTCGAAAGTCGCAAAAGTAAAATTTTTCTGACCTCCTATTCAACTACATCATTAATGATGATGTTTTCTGAATGAAATTTGTTCTTCATAATTAAATTTTTAATCAACATCATTCAAATTTTAATAAGAATAGGTTCTGCATAATTTTAAATCGTGGCAATTTTAAAACAATACTTAAGTAAACATGGCTTTTTCGAAGCTATTTCCAATTTATTACTTGAGCTTTTTTTTTTGTTTTGATAGGGAAAATTGCACCGAATCACATGACATGAGAGTCATTATGATTAAAACTCTCGATAATTCAGAATTTACACAAACATGTTTTTTAAATATTTCCTAAATCGTTAGTACTTACATTGAAAGTATGTATGTACTTGGCGCGACAGCCCGTGAACGGGTTGTCGCGCGTAGAAGCAAGCCTCCCGTGAAGCAGGCCTACCGGCGACGTGTTTGCCTCGCGACTATTGGTTAAGAGTTACGTGTGGTTAGCACGTAGACATCTTCATGCCGTATTCCAGTCTTCTCAACCTGAGAAGTGAATTTTCTCATCGTCACACAACATATACTGTGACATTGCAAGAAAACGCACACTACAATCTTGCCTGACCGGGAATCGAACCCAAGGCCGCGTTGTGGGAAGAGAGCACGCTGACCAAGTGGCAGTACTTACTTTACAGGTGTATTTTATAATTGAATGCATTTATGAATACAAATACTGACGACGTCACATAAAGTTTCTAGAAATATCAAAAGGTTTTTGAATGTAAATGAGCTCAACAGTGTACATTTACAGAATCGTTCAAACAACATTTTCCTACTATCGTCCAAATTTCCTCCTCCTCAAATTTTCATATGAAAAACGTTTTGAACTCCTATGTAATTCGGAGTCTTGTTTCATTTAAACTATTATAGAACGGAACAATTGAGAAAATGTGAAAAAAGTACGTTTTGTTTGAAAAAACAAAGTTAACCATTGGGTTAATGGAGACTAACTATATATACTGCCTTGAACACCATTTTTATAAAGTTATATAAGTTCTAGAAAATTGTTCATTAAATAATTAGAAGTTGATTTTTTACTAGAAAAGAATTCATTCTGTTTACCCCATTCAATCCTACCCTGACCTGCCCCCCATTCTGAGCGACCCTTCCCTAGCCTACCGTGTCTTTCCCCGTCCCGCACTATCCCATTCAGCCACTTCCCCTCTCAGAAGCTCTACATTACCCTATTCACCTTGACCCACCCTATTCCGAAGCTCTACACTACCCCTCATCACACAAGATAACCCAGACTGCCCTGCTCCGCCCTGTTTGCTACGATCGTTACCCCACCATCGTTGCTATGAGCAGCGTTTTAACAGATGCATTGTCCGCAAAACTCACACTAACAAATTTGACGTTCAATATTAAATTCGACGTTCAATGCCGAGGAATTTGACGTCCTAGGCCAAAATCATAATTGTGCTACAGCAGTAAATTATAAAGCGTTTATTAGAAAATGACGTTAAAGAGAGTTTAGTTCTCTTTTGAGGATTTCCTTATTGTTTTCGAGATATTCGGGAAAAACGAATGAGTGTGCTCACATACAATAATTTTAGAGGCTGAAAGAGCAAGACACTTATTTTTTTCAAAATCTCATATATTCTGCAACTTTCCTCTTATTTTGAACATCATATGTATAACAGTATGTAACATGTATGTATTCGTTAAGGGCAGAATAAATTTGTAGGTTTGTGTGAAATAAAACAAAATAAACACTCCTCTTTAAGCACTATGAAATAACTATCTGTAAGTAACCTAAATTATTCCCAAAATAGTACTCTACTTTTCAGCGAAAACCGTATCAAAATCGGTTTCACTACTGTCAAGATAAGCGAAGATATTCCGGAAAACCTAAAAAAGTTGTAAAAGGGATTGAATGGGTTTCAATATCACACAAATAACTACATTAAATTATAAACTACTAGTTCTACAACAGTACGCACTTTCTCTTATTAGTAACGGTAAGCTAATATTTTGATCAGCCCATATTAACACCCACATATCTCAGCCATCGCTGGTAAAACTCATTACCAATCGTGGTCCATTAAATGAGAAAAATAATTATTTTAAAGCTAATATCAATTCAAATTCGACAATTCAAATCTTCCATTTACTCACAGTTCCAAGAATGATATAAATTAATGCAGAGAATTCCAAACTGCCGTGTCGCGGATTTGCCTCTGTAATGAGACCTGACTTGACCTATTTTGTGAGACTGAAGAAAGCAATAGAAGCGCAAAAAAATCGGATTTGTAATACCAAAAATTCGCAAAAACTACACGAAATTACGTATTTTTTCAACAAATTATACAGTACCTTTTTTTCTAATCTAATTCTGAAAAATAGATTTAATTAAGGAAATAGATCCCTTTCTTCAATATTGTAGTTTTTTAATGCTCATTATTGAAATCTTTGTAAATACACTGATTTCATCGAAAATTATCCCTGCGCCATTTTAAGGGTACTTTTCAGTATTCGAGAAAAAATTAAAGTAACAATTTTGAGTTGTTTTTGAAAAAAATATTTTTGAATTGCCTATATAAAAATTGTGCTGAAGAAATCATTTTAAAAACTATTTTTGAAAAACAGGAATCACTAAAAATTATCTATCTTCAATATTGTAGTTGTAGAAAAACACTGAAAAAGTTTTGGAATCATTTTGAAAATTCAGAGTTCAACGAAAATGCGCCATGCGCCATTTTTAACCGTCTTTTGCTCTACCCAAGGAAAAAATTAAAAATCTTGGATCCATTTGAGAAAATTTTGAAAATGTTCTTAAGGATTAATTTAAAATACCCCCATAAATAAAAACATTGTTTCAAATTCTCAGGGCCCCGAGTTTGGCCATATTGATGGGACAATATCAGTTTCGGACATAATCGTCTGAGCGATTTAGGCTCTAGAGTTGCACACACACGGGTGAGCGGACACCACCAGCCACTTTTTCAGTATCAAGGACCCACAAAACATGGATTCTGAGTGTATATGTGTTGAAGGAAGTAATTTACCTCAAGCAAGAACACGATTTACCCACTTTTATTGTATCGGGGACCCTCAATACGACGTTTTCAGGCAAAGAATCACATTTGCTGTATTATATCTAAATTCAAATTCAGGTTTCAAATTACAGGGACCGCTACATTAGCCACATTGATTGCGTAATATCAAGTTTAGAGAAAATTGGCAGAACAGTTTAGCCGCTAGCGTTGATCACAGATGGTGAACAGTCGGACAAACATTTTGCTCGCAATTGATTTTTGGGTATCAAGAACCAACAAAATATGGATTCTGGCTACACCACAAGTTAGAAGGCTTTTTTTAGTAACACGATTTATCCACTATTTCGTCACCAGAACCCGGCAATAAGTTTTTTATCAGGCTAAATTTCGTCTTTTTCTTGCGCACGATAGCATAACTTTATCTTTTTACGAAGAATTCGTAAGATAAGAAAGTACGAAAAATTGTGTTTTTCACTTACTAGTTTTCGGTGTGATATGAAGTGAGTGATGCTGCGTATCAAAAGTTCTTTCACTCATTATTTGTTGCAAATCGTTAATAGAAGTATCTTGCCTTAAAAAACATTGAATATGGGTCACGTCGATATGTAGCCATGTTTCAACTAATACCATATTTTCTCGGCAGTGCGCCCCTCTTTTCCTTTCTTCAAAAATTGATACTATAATTGGAACGCGGGTGGTACACGAATATCTCGAAGTTAACCGAAATATTTTTCTCAATTATTGTCGTATTTTTCATACAACATCAAAATTGATGGATTGTTACTTTCCCACCCTTTCTTTGTTTCAAAAGAAAGTATTGTAATCCGGAAAATAGCGAATTTTTTACCCTAAGTCGTTTTGCCGGTCCTTGGTAACGAAAAAGTGATTCATCTCTTTCCTGAATATTACTTCCTCTAATACGCTGGATAGTCAGTATCCATGTTTTGTGCGCCCTTGACACCGAAAAATCGATTGACGCCCAAACGTCTGTCTATAGTCGATACCGTCGAACCCGTTCAGCCGATTTTCTCCAAAGTTGATACTCCTTGATCGATTTAAATGCACTAAAGACCCTTTGCTTTTGAAATGGATATTGTGATTTTGGGGGGATTACATTAATATCCTCAAAAAAATCAATTTTTTCTCAAAATCGACCCCAATTTTTTCTTTCAATTTTCTTCTTGTACTCATCAAAGGACGGTTAATAAAAACTGTGCTAGTGTGTTAGTTCATAAAAACTGTGCTCCAGCAAACTCTGTATTTTCGAAAATTGATTTTTTTTTAATTTCAAAATTGAAGATTTGATTGCCGTAAACAAAATATGTTCTAAAAATCAGATCCTAAAAAACGTCAACAATGTTAACGAAATTTTGAAAAATACTATTAACTTTTGTGTAATTTCTGCTTGATATTAATGTAATTTATAACAAATACAATGTATAACAAAATTTTAAAAAAACATTTAAAATTTTTAAATTTTGTTTCACTGATAAAACAAGGAACCTTCAAGAGAATGGTGCAGTTCTCATTTGCGTTGAAATCTCTGGGTTTCAGAAGATTGCGTATTGTAAATAATGGCCGAAACATTAAAGACAGACATGTTTTATTTTCTTTAAGTGTCGGCCCAAGTGAGTATGTCAGAGCGACTGTGTTGAGAAGCAGAAAAGCACACGATAAATTAACACGATGGACCTACGTTCGAGTTTCGGGCCGGAAAAAAGTGTTTCTGGTAGAAAACACGTTTGTAGGTTCATGTAGTAGTAATATATTCTGTTATTAGTATAATGTATTAGTATAATATATATAATATTATATAATATATAATATGTTTCAAATAATGCTAAAAGTATGTACTGTTGTATCACCACTTGTTATTTCTGGTATCCCACTTGTAATTTTCTGAGTACCTGCTGACTGTGAACATTTCAGGTAATTAGCAATTTGTAAACATAATTACAACTTACAAAGTCGGTACCGAAGTTTTCCTAAATTTCCACCCGAAATCGTGAAAGGATGCCTGTATTCAAAAAAATACAGAATATTGGTTTTCTACAAGAGTTGTGACCTATCAAGTAATACATATTCTATATATCGAGTAATCTATGTACTATGTACTCTTTATCGAGTAATACATATAATCAGTAGTAATTAAGTACTCATGAAAATATCTCATCATATATAATAAAATATGTCATAATTGTCTGTCAATATTATCAACATTGTTAAAAAGATCCGACATACGAGAAAAGCTTTGTTGCCATTTCCACGAGGAGGAAGTGTATCATTTTCCGCAGTGCACAATGGTAAAATCAGAATTAGGCGGAAGTAGCTGCAGCACTGTGGCGAGGCACGGAGGGGAGAGAGAGCCAATATTGCTTAAGAGCCGCGCCCCATATCCTTGAGCTAGACCCACATTGCCGTTTCCTTCCATAACACGACCCAAATCACGAAGAGAGATAACGTGGTAGATATGTACAAGCCAAGTCACATAGAGCACGTGAAAAATATTACTGAGCGGCCTGTGTACCACAGAATATGGGTACTCTGGCCTTCCCTTCGGCTATAAACCACTCACTCTATTGCTAATTTTTATTTGACCGGCATAATGCAGTCACAGTACGACTTCCTTGCAGTATGAATAAGCACAAATAGCGAGAAAACAAGGTAAAATGTGATAAGTAGAACATATTTTCTCGTATTGTAATGGTAATGTAATAAACATAATATTGGAACTTTTATTCCACTAATACTTCAGCCAAAACTTGAAAAATTCTTAACCACATTACATTCAATTCAAAAGTTTAAAGGAAAATAAAACTTAGGCATTAAATTCATGACACTTTTCTCTACTCTTAAGAATATTGTTCTCTAAATAGAAATTTTAATCAAATAAAGATTTTGAGATGGAATTTCCAGAAGTATTTCCTCAATGCAACGTATTCTTATGTTATTTCCTGTTTCGAAAGCTCGTATAATGAATTCGTGATGTTGCGCTAACTCAAAATTGCACGAAGATTATAAATTTCACAATGTAGATGTACAGTTCATAATGTAGATGACATTATTTAAAGATCTAATATTTAGGAATATACATCGTTAGGAGATAAATATACATCTGTGACAATGTATTTATTGGATGACGTCGCAATCATTTTAAACTTTTGAAATGTCGAAATGAGAAGATTAACTTGAAATCAAACCGGTGATAATATTATCATTATAGTAAGAACACCTTCCTCTATTCGAGTAAAATGTATATAAAAATTTGGAGCCTTTTTTCAGAAAATTTCGAGAATGTCATAGGTATTACATGTATAGTACCCCCACCTCAAAACTTTTAAAAATCCGTTTCAAATTCGAAGTGACCCGGCATTAGCCAGATCTATCAGAGAATATAATTTTTTTGAGAAAATGCTGTGTGCGGTTTAGAGCGGTGGTATTGTTCACAAATAAGTAGACGTTTTCACAAAACCACTTGTTCGATATCAAGTATTTCTAAAATTCGTTTTTCGTTAAATATATCGGCGCTTGGGTACTGTAGTATATGTATATGTATATGAGTGTTGAAAATAGGTCGCGTATTTTTTTCTAATTCCACCCCTTTTACAAATATTGCAATTTTTTTCAAAGAATCATGCGCGCGCCTAATGTCAACATTTTTTGTGCAAATTCTGTTTCCTTCAAAAAATAAAATTACACTTAAATTTAATTTAAAATGATGTACTGTCATGCGATGTAAATATAACTTTTGTAAACATTATTATTTAAACACTTAAAATATATTTTAATTTTTAAATTGCAACTTTTTACATTGAGATATTGCATATATCTGCTAAAATTCAAAGTGGAACCCACACAAGTTACATTTATAACGTAGTTTGTTCACCGGAGCACGTAGGCAGCCCGCTGCACGCCGCGCTTGCTGCTCGAACTACGGGCTATCAATTTCACGAAGCAGCGTCACGTCCAAACATAAAGCAACCGTGAGACTTATGTCATGTTATGTATCGCATGAACACACATACGGTCTCTTCTGACGAAATGCGACTTTTAAGTTTATTTATAAACATCAGACACTGCTATGGTCTGCCTGAAACAGAGTAGCCTTCTTTTTCATATATACTGAGTCAGTTATGTAAACGGAGGAGTCATACGCGTTGTTCTATGAAGTTAGTAACCACATATAGTATTTCAATACTATTATGCAATAATATCAATGTTATTTTTATTTGCATTTCTTAGTATGAAAATAAATATTGATAGAAGAAGTGTACTTTTTGGTTGTTTTAACCATCATTCTTGAGAAGTTGAAAATTGACTGTTTACCATAAAAAAAGTTACATGAATTGGGGAAACTTTCAACATTCTCTCTCGTGGCGAGTCTTTTTTTTCAAAAAAGGGAGAATCGACCGTAACTGTCAAGGCCGCTAATATGTTAGGCAGTGACAATGATGAAAAAACGTACCGCTGCTCCGCTGCTCCTATTACGCCTATACGTATTACCTGATGCGAGGTAATAAAGAACTGAGCCGATAATTGTCTCTCTTTTCCTTCTATCTTGCACATCGATTTGCCGTCCTCTGCTCTCTTCTTTTTTTTCTTTTTAATTTATTTCTTCTCGTGTCTGAACAAAGTCTTTCGAGGGTTTCGGTTGTAAATACTACTTTTGGATTGGGCATTCCTGACAATTGGATTAGATACTCTGACTCGTATTAAATTCGTTGGTTTGCTTGTAAGAAGCACTGGGATTTATTTTTTGATTTTTTTTTTGGAGCGGGGGGTAGTTGTTCAGGTATTGCCCTAGCGAGAATTAGGAAGTCGGAACGTGAAAGATTCTATTTAGATACGGATGATATTATTGGTTATGGAGGTAAGCATGTCATTTGGGATAATTTTTGGAATTTGATTGCGGCTTGGCATGTTTGCTGTTCGGAATCCTAGGTGAAAGATTAGGCGGAATGAGATGAAGGAGGAAAGAATAAATTTAAGTACTTTTTAATGTGTCGAGCACTGAGTTTCATGGAGTTTCTTCTGTGAATTGTTGGTTAGGTATAAATACCATGGAGGCTTTAATTGATTTCCTGAGGAATTTAATTTTGGCAATTTGCATTTTTTGTATGGTGGTGAATAGCAGCGTTTCCCCAACGGAAGCATAAGTAGTGTGGGTAGGAATAATAGATTTATATAAAGAAATCGGCATTTGGTATTGAGTGTTGAAATAGTTGATTTATAAGAGGTTTATAGTTTTAATATTTTAGCATGATTTGTTGATAGCTGCGTGAATATGCGTTCCCAGGAAGTTTCTTGCTAACAATACTCCAAGATACTATTGGTTCGTTTTCAAAGTATTTCGTGTCTCTAGTTTATATTGGGGTAGGGGTTTGAGGTCTCTAGAGTAAAATATCTTAGTCTGACTTTTTGAGATTGATTGCGATCTCCATTTTTTTTGTCATTCGTATTAGATGTAATATATTGCCTGACTCTATATATGCTAGTTAATATCTGAGCTTGCTGGAACAGTTGCAGTATGCGTCATGTGAAATATGAGCAATTTTGCCCCTCGTTGGATATATTTGGTATGTCACTCCGAAGATATAAATAAAAGTAGGTGAGAAACTGAGACCCTGAGGATATCCGGCTGTGATATTACGAAGCGTAAGAAAGGAGTGATTAATTTGACCTTAATTGTTCTATCAGTGATAAAGCCTTTAATAATTCCTGATATACTTCAGGGACTCAGGTCTCAAGTTGTCTTTATTTAAAAACAGACGGTATGTCCAGACTCTGGTCGTACGCTTGGTGCAATTCCAGAAATGCAAGCCAAAGTAATGTTTTTTTTTCTCTGAAGCTCTGTGCAAGATGTACTCATAGCTTAGCAGCTGGTGAGTGCAGGATGATTGCTCTGAAACCAAATTGAAATGCTGGTATTGCAGTTCCGTGTTCTCAGATATTTGTTAGTCTCTTATAGAAGCTTTCAAAAATCTTGGAATTAGGGAAGGAGACTTATTGGTTCGTAAGTTCACGACGTCGAGGTCTTTTCCTGGCTTGCGAAAGGGAGACAATCTGTCGTCTCAGGCAGTAGGGAAATAAATTAAAGACGTAATGATGTGCAATTAAATATTGCAGTTAGTCCCTGCTATCGAGTTTATTGAGACTTTGAGCATTTAGTACTGATTCCATCAATACCGGGTGATTTTCGTGTTTAAATGTTTATGATATTGGCCGTTTCAGACGGTGAAAATTATACTTTTTTTGGTTCCGGCTGGATAATTAGTGGTGTTTTCATGATAATTTTCAATTTCATTGGTATGTGTATATTTGTGGAGGGTGTGGTCTATAAAATACATTTTTGTAAATATCTGGCAATCCTGTTGGCTTATTAACATCTGAATGCAGTAGCTTCTTGGTTCATTTTAATTCGTATATTTTCGTTTTTTTATCTCTAGTGATTCTTTTTGAGTTGTCCAAGATGTGCTGAGTTGTATCAATTTGGGTTTATAAACTGCGAAAAGAAGTGTAGCGGTGATTATCCATTTATTTTTAACTACTCTTGATAATTAATTTTAGTTTTGCTTTTTATACTGTCTTGCGAGTTATTTGCAAATCTTTCTTAAAATTATGTTTTGATTAATTTAAATTAATAATTTCCATGGAATAGGGGAAGTAAAATGTTTATTTTTTGCATTTTATATGGGGGTAATCTTTGGTTTACTGAGTGGGTCTACGAGATTTAAAAATAGCCGCATTTAACTTTTTAGTTCGGAGTCGATTATTTCAATCGACCTATATAGGTAGTGGGTATTTATAGTTATTTTTTTCCCCGCCAATTAAGGTTAATAGCCCGGGAAAAAACTTGTAGGGTTTCCCCCCCCAAAATCGTAAAAATTGGGGGGGTTTTCCCTAAAAAAAAAGGGGGTTTTTAATTTCCCCTTGGGTTGGGGGGGGGTAAAGAATTTTTTATTTAAAATTTTCTTGAGTAAGTATATTTAGGATCGGATTATGTCTGAATCCTAATTCAGCTACTACTTTTTTTGATGCAGTGGGAAATTATATTTTTGGTTATGATATATTCGAGAACGTCTAGGGATCAATATTAACATTGTGGAAAATGTGTAGGGAACTGTTGTGGCTGAATATTTAAGACTAATTATTTTACAAATCCCAGTAACTTTTGTGCCTTGTATAGTTATTGATGCAGCCCATGCTCTGTGTTTGCTGTGTTCAAATTCCAAAGAGAATTATACGATTAATTGAGCTAATATTTTTCTATAGAGTCTTTCAGGGAATCTCTTATTTGGGAGGCTTGTAACTGCAATGATTATTATTTGTTGTATTGTAATGGTATATTTCATTATTATTACTACCACGCACTATTTCCATCACCACCACCACCAGTAACTAGTATTAGCACCAGCACCAGTAAGTAGTAAGGCACAGCAGCACAGTAGCTAGCGGCAGTGGTACCATAGTGTTATTTGAATATTATTACTATTATAACGCTACCTTACTTCTATTCTATTGATTCTAAGTTCGGAGATGAAGCGTAGATACTTGAATGCACTTCGATGTTTTTTGTAACTATACTGCTCACGCCACTATGCTGTTGTGGCAAATTCGGTCCTCTCTGAAATTTAATCTGGAATGTGAAACTTTTCTCTACCGAATAGATGGGTTTCGGTTACAGCAAGTATTTCAATTTCATTTTTCTTTAAAAATATCTAAATCATTTCTTGCGTTCAGTCCGTTGCTTCAGTTTAAAAGTTAATATTGTTATATTATTTGCCATAAATTCAAATTTGTCAAGAAAGATTTACTGTATTTTCAATATGGGAGTTGAGCGCTAAAATGACTTTGTGACTACGATGTTTGAGCATTAGATTGATTGATCCTGTTTGAATAATGATGAATATGACCTCGATTGGTTATTATGTAGGATTTAGATGAAGGGTAGGATGGTGATGGTCTTGTCTAGCGGGACATTGTTAGGATGATAATGGTTGATGGGACAGCGTTAGAAGGTGGGTGTTGTTTTTTTTGATTTTTCATTGGAATCTGCTCTTTTGTAATAGCTGCAGCCTTTACTAGTTGAGCAATATTTGCCCACAATTTACGCACTAAGGGGGGCAGATTTAATTTTGGTACACTCGAGTAGTGATGCTTGGCCAGTACATTTGACCTATCGAGTGAAGGCACAATTTGCTGGGAATGCCCAAATCTCTGACATACGTTTACATTGGATTTACATGAGACTTGATTCTTTTGATCTGATAACTGTACAAAAACGTTAAGTTTGAATATTTCTTTTACTTTGATAGTATTTCTAATCAATTGCCATATAGGTATGGACACTTGTCTTATTATAAAGTCTTGCTAGCTTTAATATTAAAGGTATTTCACTTCCGAGTAGGCGGCAGGGGAATGTCGCTTCATACAAGCTAACGTTTTTACAGAAGGGTCTTTATAAGAATGGAACTCAATTTTTTCAGTTTTCAAAAATTTTCTAAACTTCTATAATCACTTATGGAAGTAATGTAAAGTTTTAAATAGCGCTTTTCTTGTTTAGTTGTGAAGTCGTCCTTAATAACGGTCTTTTTTAATATCATTAACAAAGTTGAAATTACTTGCATGTGCTATATGGGGAATTTTAATATGGATCGTTTCAGTTCTCATTAGTTTAATGTTCCTAGCAGTTAACTATTGAAAAACAGGAATATTATACCTGGATATATCCTCTTCTGGCGAGCGTGACTCTTTCGTTTAGCTCACTATCCGTACATGTCTGGCGCTACCTTGGAGCTGCGTTGTTGTGGCATTGTGTTGTGATTGCTGTTGCAGATGCGTTGTGGAGGCATATGAATTGAGTTAGAATGTGTAGAGAGTTGCATTCACCATGTTGTTGCTGAGTTGGAGGTGTTGTTAGTTGTTGCTTGGATGAAGTCCTGCTGGAAGTATTGCTTGATCTGGATGGTTGCACGCGTTCACTGTAGTGCGCGTTTTCACCACCATTTTCATATAGGTGCGTCCTTGGCGCTTCTTCGAATTAGTGTGCCCGTAACGGAGCAACTATTTGTGGCCCATTCACTGTTAAAAAAAAAAATTATTTGTTGGCTTTACTACAACTAAAATAACATTTTTGCGGGCACTGTTCGCAACCGCTACAAACGACACTGGCACTGAGTGTTGTCGCACTGATCGCTGCGGGTTGCACTGCAGAGAGCGATAGGCGTGCTCATCTTCTGAGACATAAAATAAAACTTGCCTTAGAAGTTTTTCTTTGTCCATTTTTTTTTTTATTTTATAGATTTTTTTCAGTAAATTAATTCTTTCGTAGGTAGATTTGAGAGACTGTGTGAATTAATGTCTTAGCAACTCTTGCATCTTTTGTTCTATACTTAAAGAAAAGCAAGATTAAAAAAAAAAAATATTTTGTGGATACTGAAACACGAAACGAATAATTCACTTCTCAGTATAAACTGTATACACTTTCAGTATGATATGGTCATTGTTTAATTTTTGTTTGATGGGCGTCCAGATTCTGGTATTATAAACAATAGAACTCATGTTTCTCAACATATGCTTATTGAGAGAGCTTGAATGGCCTTATCTTTCTTTGCACGTCTTGGGAGAAGGACTCTGCGCCATAATAGGAGGGTGTGGAACACTGGTAATATTGTCAATAAAAGCTGGCCTTCACCCTGACAGTTACTTCTAATTTACCTCAGGTATGTTATTTTACCTGGTCGATGATAATTGAAGAAGATTACTTTATATATTTACATTGCTGGAACAATATTTAGAAAGGAGGCTATTGCTAAAATGATATAATTAAAAAACAGTATAAGATCACAAATTAAATACATATTTTTCATTTCTTTATGAAAATGTCAATAATGATATATTCTGTGAAGTGATAAAAATATAAATTGAATAACTGTATCAATACTCTTATTCGTATATTCGTCAGCTTCATACAAATTGAATCGGATCACACTCTAATTTGACTTTAATCGTGTATGAAGAACTTACACATAGACAATGTGAAGAAATGAAACCTATTTATTGCTTGTGAAAGTAATTTCATGGTTATCGCGTATTTCTGATTGCACGTGGCTTGAAGGTAACTACTTCTAGCAGACATTGCACAAACAGCAAGAAGACTTCTGTTGTATTTAATTTCTTATAATGATGCTCAATTTCCTATTTGTAACTCAATCAGACGATATATAAAACACTTAAGAGATTCCAATGGTATTAGTTGATTTTAATACTGTCGTCTTTAGGCGAATCAAAAAATTAATAATAGGTCAAATGGTTTTAAATATTAATGAACTCATATCATACATCAATGAAGAGCATTTTTTTCTGTATGTTTTGTTCTAATATATAACTTTCTCTTACCACACGAGTTTTATCTCTCTCAAAA
>BOPP01000089.1:1140140-1164880 GCA_017312745.1 Gryllus bimaculatus
GTCTGTCTACCCGTCTGTCCGTCTGTCCGTCCGTCTGTCTGTCCGCGTGTCCGTCTGACCAGACATGTAAGCCATGAATGAAATTATATGTATGGATCAATAAGCCTGGGTATAGTTTGTGATGTCCTATGATATTTAACACAGAGTCCACTGTATAAAAGGTGCAATACAGTGAAATGTCAGTATAAAAACATCATAAAATAATTTTATTTATCTTTTATACTGATAAGTATTTTATATTGAAAACACAATTTAAACAAATTTATTTTAAATAGTTTGTCCAATAAACAAAAATAATGGTGAAAAGTACATATCACTCATTAAAATAGTCTTTTATGGAAATTGGTTTTGTCTTTTTGAGCAAGTTGCTTTCTACAAACTGTTCTGTTATCAAAATATTAAGCAAAAATGTAGAAAAATTGCAAATATATTTTAAATAGATATCTTATGACTGCTCAGGAAGCAGCATATCATCCCACTGTCAAGAAGTAATAGAACATTAGTATTTATTAACATTTGTCCTTGCAAAGAATGAAAAATGATGCTCAAATCCAAAAAGGAATCTCAGAGACTAAATAGTGATTCATGTGACATTTTCATGACTGATATATTCAGTAAATACTCTAAAAAGCCAAACCCATTAAATAAAGTATGCCTAGCAGTTTTTCCTGCAATGTATTCAAAAAGGAAATGTTGTGATTTCAATTAAAATCATGATCGTGAAAATAATGAAGTTTATGATTCATGTAATAAAACAAAGATTATTCAATACAGACATAGTAAATTAGCTTTTGATGTGTTCAATTACTATCGTGAACAAATTATTTTATTTCATGGAGAAATGAAATTAATGTAATTGAAAAAGTGGATTGTATATTAATGTATTTTTTAAATATAGAAACTATTTCGTGTAATAGATCAAAATACGGCATTATTTCCTACATGCATGATGCATTACAGTTACCTTATACTGAAATTAATGATGTAATTGAGGAAGATTCCAACTCGTTTATTGCAGATGCAATTGATAGAGAAACAGAAATAGATATCATAGAGCAAGGTGGAATTGTGATTCCACTTTGTGATTGTGTAAGAATGTGGTTTAAATTGATTTACTTGACTTCGCAGAATAGATGAATTAATATTGTATGAAAACTTTAGAAAATTTAATATTCTTCAATGGGAGGTTTTAACGCATATTTTAACTTTTCTCAAATCAGAAGGAAAGTTTCCTTTTTATGTATTTTTGAGTGGATCTGCAGGTGTGGGTAAGTTAATGTCAATACATTGTATTTATCAATTAATGACCAATTAACTAGACAATGTGTTTGGTATATAGAAGCAATAATAATTTTAATTTGTGCTCCATCAGGCAAAGCTGTGTTCCTTATTCACAGAGTGACTGTTGACTCTGAAAAATTTGGAAATGAACACTCAGCTATTCTAATCCCATTTGGGATCAATTTCGAGTTTTTGACATCAAGAAAATAATGAGACAATAAGAAGAGAAAGAATTTATTGAAGTTCTAAACAATCTTGTGACAGGAAACATGAACAAACAAAATATTAAATTATTTCAATCGCGTCAAGTAAACGATGCAGAAGTTCCACATTGCACTAAGAAACTATATTCTCATAATAAGTGTAGATAAGTATAATGAAGAAAAATTTATGTATTTTATGTGCAACAATATTCATCAATGGTAAAGGACACAGTTCTTGGAAAGAATTGTCATTTCAAGAAAATGAAAATACAGCCAGATCCCAATATATTGAATCTGACAGTTCCTTTAATGACATGATATATATAAACTTCAATATACAGGAAGTTTCTGATCTCCTCGTAAAGTTTCAAGATTTTTGAAATATTGTTTGCAGTTTTTCTTTAGAGTTATAACTATACTCTGGTTCTGTGCCACTTTTTTTTTCTGTTTCTTCATTTTCTTTCCTTTTTTTCTTGCTTTTTTCTTGTTTTCTTTCTTTCTTTTTCTCTTCTGTGCCACTTATTTCCGTTTCTCCTTTTTCATTCTTTTCCCACACATCACTGTCCATATCTTTGGTCATGCTCACTTTTTCTACAGCATTAAGGAATTTTCGATTCAACATTTTAAACACTCTTCTTAAGTGCATAACAGCAAACTGAACCTACACCGAACTGAGAAACTAAAATCATAGGACAGAACTATTAGACAAATTGCACAAATTGAACTATTAGACACATGCAATTGACCTTTCAGATCACTTTAGTGGACACATTCCTATTTTAGACAAGTTCCCTAAGAGAGAAAAAGGAGCGAGCTACCTTCATGAGAAAGCTGAGAACTGGATGCAGAAGACACATTGATGTTTATATAAACATTGATTCAATTACGGAACTGTCCAGTAGGAAGTTACATTTTCCACAGTAGTAATTCTGTTCTTCCAAATCAAACGATGATATATTTTAGAAACATAATTTATAGTATGTACTATACATTTTTATTTCACAGAAAAAATAGTCAAGTCATCATCAAATTTTTAGAGAATTATATTATCTTCTTCCTTCTCAGGCCTTAACAATTCATAAAGGCCAAGAACAAACATTTGATAAAGTATGCATAGATTTTAGAAATAGTTTAAAAATTACTGGGGCAATGTTATAGACCTATATTGCTGTGAGCAGAGTTACAAATTTTAATGGTCTCTGCATTCTTGGTGAATTTAAAGTTCCATGAATACCTTCCCCAAATGATTTGTTAATAAATGAACTGGAAAACTTATGAATAAATAAAAAATTACAATTGTCATACAATAATTCAGAAAAACAAAATAAGATTATCTCTTATCCTAATATCAGCTCATTGAATAAAAATATTTTAGACATAACAAAAGATGAATGGTATTTCAGTTGTAAAATTCCATTTTTTTCTGAAACACATTCTTCTCTTGATATAATTTCAGTATCAGGCTAATATGAAGGCTTCAGATCTGATGATTTAAGTAAGAGATTAGGCAGAAGTGTTGTATGTTTAGTGAAAGAGGAATTTCCATTTAATTTACTTTGTCTACATACAGAAAATAGTAATTGTTATTACTATTATTTATTTGTACATTTGACTGTAAATGAAACTCATATAAATCTCCTTCAACACCAAATTATGTTGCTTTTTTTTTTATTCCAGTAATATATAATATCTTAGAAATTTAAATTATTCTCGTTTGATAAAATCTCAATAATTTTTTCATTGACATAGAACCTCAAATTGCTGCAAATTTTGATCATATTAGATTAGACATAAACCCCTACTGAGTCCTTATTTTTAAGCCCCACTAGTGGAGGATTGCCATAAGGATAACAATGGAATTCAGGACATCAAGATAAATTATATTGGACTCTTTCAAGAATAACGGAGTGGCCACTCTTTCTCAAGTATGAATTTCTCAGAATTTTCCATGTTATACAGCTCATTTCTTTTTCCATGATAAAATTTGTGAAATATTTCGGAATATTTAAATAAAGTATGACTTTGGTCAATTTTAAAACATTGTTATTCGCTGACCTCCTTTTGCCTTTACATTCTACATTATCTTGCACTAACACATTGTGAAAGACAGATGCACTTTCATTCAAATCACACAGTATCTTTACTATTTTCAGCTCTCAGATTGCACTATAAAAGACAAAAATAGTAATATTTGCTTAACAAAGGAATTAACTGCTTGCATTCTCTCGTGTAGTATATAGTTCTGTGATGTAGTTCTCAAGTAGTCCCTAAACACTGTTTTTTGTGTAGGACAGAGTTAAATTATAATAGAGAATAAGAATTCAGGGTATTTGGCCGAAACATTGAAAAATCTGGCAGGACAGTGGAACACATGTTGATATTCATTACATATCCAGCTTTTTCAGGAAGTACGGCAACCCTACACTATTGAGAATGAACTATTTGACATTATAACATGAATGATAAAAAAAGCACGGGAGAAGATCAAATTACTAGCACAAATAAACATGTTAGCCAATATATGTAATGTAAGTTACGATATTAAGCCTTTAGTCTTTCTTATTAATAAATGCAATGAAGTTAACATTGTACTGGGACACTTCAAAAAAGTTGTTATCCCAGTATTTAAAACTGGTGATGTTAAAAATTCCACCAATTACAGACCAATATCTTTGATACAAAACATAGAAAAAATTGTTGAAAAATTTGTCACAGTTAGAATGACTAACATCATTGTAGAATATAAATTACTGAATGACCACCAATTCAGATTTCAAGAAAATAAAATACTGACAATGCCATGACTTATGCATATCTGATTGAAATATATTTATAATGTGATTGATAGTAATGAGCTGTGCATATCAATATATCTAGACTTGGCCAAGGCTTTCGACTCGGTCAATCACAATCTAATGTTATTGAAATTACATAAATTAGGATTTAGAGGCACTGTGCAAAAATTATTTGAGAGCTATTTAAAGGACAGAAAGTAAGTTGTCAAAATAAATTATGTAATATCAGAGGAGAGAACTGAGATGTGTGCGAGTTCCAAAGGGAACTGTCTTTGGATCTATATTTTTTTTATTATATATTACTGACAACTTTACTATTCTACCAAAGGGTGAGCTTGTTTCTTTTGCTGATGACACATGCTTATTAGTTAAAGCTGTTGCTTGGAATAGAGTTTGTATTAAAGCAGAACAAAGTGTAACTCTAATCTTTAATTAGGTATATTGGAATTTTCTAAGCTGAAATATTGAGAAAACTGTATTTATTACTCACGGTAACTATATTGATAGTATTCCAGTTAATTGTCAAATCGAGATTCATATCAAAGACTGTGGTAAACTTAATTATAATTGTCTAGTTACATCTAGAGTGATGAAGATAAAGTATTTAGGTGTCTATAAAGATGCTCATTTGAAATGGTCAGCATGTATAGATAATACTGTAAAGAAAATTAGATAAATTATGTATGTTTTTTACAAATTATGGATAATATTAACCCACGGTATACCAATCTGGGTACATGTGTGCCCCAATCTTTATGTTTTTTTCTTGGCGTATACGTTGCACTTATTATGAGATATTGAAATTTCATTACATTGCCTGAAATACTTTAATCGACAATGACATACTAAAGAATGTAATCGTTTCTAGTTGTTTTATGAGTACTAATTAAAAACAAGCACTGGGATATATTTATACCCTGCTTGGTAATTTATATTCCACCAATTTTAATTCCTATGAATTATTTTGATCATTATACTTCTTGGATATGTTAGTAAAACGACTTTTAATGTATTCAGTTTTGATTTGAAAAATTGTGCTTCTACCACTCCTAAATTTAGGAAACTATTAAGATCCTAGATCATTGAACTTGATTATAATGAAATAAGGGCTTTTACTTGGTCTTCATAAAATTATGTTAACAAGTATTTTATAGTTATGACAGCATTTCTTTCTTATATTCTGAATACTCTGCATTTTTTATTTTATTATTATTTTTCTTGCATAAAAATTGTGTTTTATTTGGATGGAGATTTCTGGGTTGCACACAAGATCTTGTATCCTCACGAATAATCTTTGTATTCTTTTTTGCTATACAAAAAACCTGAGTAAATAAATAAATAAAGTGAATTGGACACTTTAATATTAATTTAAATAATTCATGTATTCTAATACATGAAATGTCAAAATATAATATGAAGTCCTTGTTAAATCATAACAATTTGCAACTATCAATAATACACAAATTGATGTAATATTTTGAAATAGTGAATTTAACGCTAGAGTTTATAACAGTTATTTTTCTCATTATAAACCTGTATTTTGTCAAATCAGGTTCAGGTACAATAATATGAGTGAAATTTCTATATCTTTGGACAAAATATTATTCTCAACATATTGCTGAATAAGTATATGTCAACATCGTGTGTAAAAATGTGAAAAATTATAAAATGTTTTT
Source organism: Gryllus bimaculatus (assembly GCA_017312745.1). Classification (NCBI taxonomy): domain Eukaryota; kingdom Metazoa; phylum Arthropoda; class Insecta; order Orthoptera; family Gryllidae; genus Gryllus; species Gryllus bimaculatus. The sequence continues at coordinate 1,146,096 of BOPP01000089.1, forward strand.
AAAAAATTGATAAATGCAAAAAATGGAGCTGTTGTCAATTTTTTGTTATTTCTTTACATTTGGTGTCAACAAATATTGTTACTCAGTGACTTCATCATCGTTACTTTTTTAACCATTTACATCTGGGTTATATTTGGCACGGATGGTATATTGCATGAAAATGTGAAGTCTAGTTACAATACCCTCGCACACTGGATAAATTCAAAAGATACCATGCATATACCCAAAACAATAAAGGTGTTGATAGATGCAAATACTGATAACAAAAAGCACTAAAAATGTTCAATATCCAATGGCAACTGCAACAATTTGTGATAAACTATAAATATCTAAATAATGTATTATAAATTGTTTTTTAGATGAGAAAATTCACTCATAATACAAATAATACAAATAATAATAATAATACAAACTGCCAATAAAGGGATCACTTACATAAAATAAAGTTGTCAGAATAATATAGTATGTTAGAGGAGAGTGCCTTTTGTACTGCTCAAGATATCAAAATTTCAAGTACATTTCACTGTAAACAATATTGATTTCAATGCTCGGAATAATTGATGTCTGATAATTAAATTACAGTATTTATAAATAACTATGAAAAAGGTAAAACATACATTAGGACTTTTAAGAAAAATTATTAAACCATTAAAAAAAACACTCCTAGCATTCTATCTAATAGGTTATCTGGAATTGATTGCATTTAATTTTTGAAAATGCATATTTTGAAACTCATTTTCATAAAACATATTTCAGGTTTTAAGAAATTTTATTATAAATAATATGAATTAGTTTTAATCACAAATGCTATAATTAATAAACAACAATCATAATATTAATAATAAAGATATGAGATATATTAAAAAGTTTTTATATAGAGAAAATAACAGCATTATGGCCTCCTATTATTATAGGATAGTTGATCAATATGCATCATATAATAGAATTATGAATACTAAATTATTTATTTCTGTATTATGTTCCTTTCTTTGATAATATGTATAATATTTACATTTATTCTGCAAAATATGATGGAAAACAGATGGCTGAAAATGTTGGAAAATAGAATTTTATACTTCCAAACAATTTGTATACCTTGTTATTTAATAAAAATAAAATAAAATTTTAAGCAAAATCTTAGGAAATGGGACTATATAATTTTTATATTAGATTTTAATAATGAAATTCAATTTCACAACAATTAACATCAATTATCCAAATGGTTCTAAATAGTACATCAAAGTGTAATTAAACATTTTAATTTTGTTTAGACCATTGTTGAACTAAAGATTTGTTTTCATTGATGAACAAAGAATCCTTAAATATTCCCACCACTCCTAGCTCTTTTCCCATACTACTTCAATATTGTTATAAAAGCTTCCAAGAAATAATTGTATCAAATTTGTGGCTCCACTTGTCCAATTCAATTGAGCTATTTAGCCTCAAATACACAATATTAATGTATTATTAGTTTATAATCAACTCCCTTTCTCACAATGTACATTTATTCACATTCTTTCATTCTCCATCTATCATGATGCAAAATTATATGATGGAACTAAATGTCAACATGTTATTCTTTCGTTACTCAATATTATATTAACACTAATTGTTAAAAAGAAGACAAACATATTAAAAATTATGATTTTATTTATTATTAAATCCATGTTATTTATAAACCAATTTATATATTTATATACCGTATACAATTTTCGTGTAGTGTCAACTTCTTCTCTCCCTGCTTCTGCCTCTTCTAAAACATGTTGAACATAAAAGTTATTTACATAGTTAGTATGTTCCATTTCCATTATTTTATCACTTAATTATATTATGTAAAATATAATTATGATAAGAAATATTTTAAAATATAAATTAAATAGTTTGCTTTATGTAAGTAAATATGGCTTTCATGAAGTTACACATTTATTAATATGTAGTGATAAAAGTTTACGAAATTATGGCAAAAGGTTACTGATATACATAGTCATATGTAATATTACAAATTTTCTTTCCAATCCTCCTATATTTAATAAAAAATAAAGTATTGTAATGTTCAATGCAATACTTACAATTTCAGTAGCTATTTTCTCCTCTAAAATTGTTGACCAATACTTTCCTCATTAATACTTTCTAGTATATGTATGTATATGCTGAGTAATATACATAGAATAGAGAAAGCTTTATGTAATGCTGAGGAAAATTGTTTTGTATTCCCATGATACGGAAAAAGTGTTTTCTTTTTTTTAAACACCCATATATTTTAGTCTGCCTGTCTGTCTGCTGTTTGTCATTTGTGAACAATGGTAGCACCTAAACTATTCATATGAGTTTTTTCAAACTGAATAAAATCACTCTCGATATGGCCTCACTCAAAGATCTGCGATTTAGAAGTATAGAAGTATATCTGCGATTTAGATATATATTAGAATATACTTCTGAGTTTGAAAATACTTTTGCATATTTCTGTTTTCCCAACAATTACAGAATAACAAATATAATACAGTTTAAAATACAATTTTAATAGTTTAATCAATTAATTTTTCCATTCTTGTCTATATATGTATATTTAACTCTCATCTTCAATTATTCCTTTCTGTTGTACATTCAAAATTTCTTGTTTTCATAACACTGGTGGTCTTCCATGTTTCCTTTTTCCCAAATGTTCCCAATAAAACACTAATTTAGGTAATCTCCATTGGTCCATTCTTTTTACATGTCCAAACCAGGTTAACCATTTTTTATTTATATAATCTATAATTGAATGTGATACACTCATATTTTTTCTAATAGTTTCATTTCGAATTTTGTCTTGTCTGGAAATTCCTGCAGATCTCCATTTCATTTCTGTTGCCAATAATTTTCCTTTTAACTGTGAATTTAATGCCCAAACTTCTGATCCATAAGTCAAATTATTTCCAATTATCATTTTAAATATTTTAATAACAGTCTCTTTTGTGATACCTTTATCCAATAAAATACTATTTAAAATTGAAATTGTCATATTTCCTAAATTTATTTTTGATCAAATTTCTTTAAATTGTTTTCCATAATTTGTAATTTGAACTCCTAAATTCTTATAGTCATTAGTGTGTATAATTTTCCCCATATCTTATTCTAAAACCAACTCTTTTCTATTTATTTAGAAAACCTTTCAATAATTTTGGGGCACTTTACATGAAGCACCTGCGACATTTTCAAAACAATCTCAAAAATGACTGTAATTTTTCTCTTTAAATTTATTGCAACAATAGAGTGAAATACATTTATAAAGGTGGCCTCAGTTTGATTTTCATTGTTAACTCTGAATTTTTGAGAATTGCAAAAGTTCTTCCTACAACTACAAAATAGAAAGTAAAGATTTTTTCATTTAATTAAATTTGTTCTACTTGATTAGTTCATTCTTTAAGGTAATCTACATTTTTTAAAAATTAATATTGTTTTAACGCTATATTTAGTGGAACATGTTCATTATTAAAATATAAACAAGAATTTCTCAAAAAAGACTCCAAATTTTTCTTTAAATTTTTGTTAGGGATAGTGCTAAATATACTGTGTAAGGAGACTTAAACACCATTTTGCTCTATCCTTCTCTTTTTTTCAAAAATTTCAAAAATATAATTATTTTGACTTGTTTCTCACCTCATTAATATTTACATTAGCGGCGATTTGTATACATTAATGAATCTATTTGCTTCAAATGATGTCGAATAATGTTTCTCAAAAAATCAGAATTTTTGTGAAAATTAGCTCAAATTTCCGCATTTTCAGAAATTTTAGAATAATTATTTTTAGCCGACAATGTTTTTGGGGTGAATGCTATTGGGTGATACAAGCCATCGGCCACAACATGATCTAAAGCACTGCCATAGCTGGACGCACCGCAATATATGACTAAATGTAGTATGGATGATTGGTAGTGAATTACTGTAGATTTAGATGCAGTCGCAAAACATTACGACTTGAAAGTGTTCTCGCAAACACAAACAGATCCATTTAAAGTCCTTGCGAAATAAATATTGGAATGAAACTGCAATTTTCGCCAAGTTCAACATGAATTTTCCTTTTAACAAATCCCAGAAAACTTTGCAATTACTAACATTTGAAAGTTTAGGGGTTTTTGTGATTGCATCAACCTTCTCTTGTAATAGTTTGATGCCCGTTGAATCAATCATGTGTCCCCGATTCTGCAATGAGAACTGCAATATGCTACATTTGGATTCTTTCAATCGGAATCCTTGTACTTGAAGTTTACTGAGAAGTGTTTTTAGTTGCTTGTCAAGTATTTCTTCAGTACGTATAAGTGACCGTTTACGTACGTTAATAAAGTTCAAGTAACAACTCACTCCATCGAAACCTTGAGTGAAACGTTCCATGGTATGCCGAAATAATTATGGGTCAAAGGAGACTCCAAAAGGAAGTCGATTGTATCTAAATAGACCTTTATGGGGATTTACAACGACATCATGTTTCGCAGACTTTTTTAGTTCGATCTGTAAATAAGCATTCGACAAGTCCAGTTTTGAAAATACTCTCCATGCAGATAATGCAAATTGTAGGGGTAACAATCCGCTTAAATCGATTAATCGATAGTAAGTCGAAAATCGCCGCAAATCCTGACTGGACCATCGGACTTGAAAAGTGATGCTATTGGTGCAGCCCTTTTAAGACACATAAATGATTGGTATTTATTGATCTGCATCTTGTCCATTCTTTTTAGATATTGTCCATGGAATGTTTTGTCTCTCCAGGATTTCTTTAACATTTTTTGTCTCACATTTCATGTTTAGCAGCATCAGAAGTTCAGTGTCTGTGTTATACTGCGTGCCTTGCATAGTTTTCTTTGCAATGCTTTTTGCTACACTAAAAATGCTTCTGTTTCCCATTCTTCGGTCAGATTTCATGACCTCGTCAGAGGGGCATCGTGATTACTGAGTACATTATTTCCCAACCCAGCTGTTCCATTGTACCAGGACGCTTCAATTTGTCTGAGGCCTCTTCCTCCTTCCTTACGTGACACATTAAGTCATCAGCTTGAAGGTGGGTGACATTATAAATTGTTAGCAGTTTTCTGGTTTTTCGAATTTTTTGCTCAGTTCAGTCCACGAGTCCAAAACTACTCGAATACAGGCACCCGAAACTACCAATTGCAGATATTTTTTTCCTGGGGCTCAGAGCGGACTGCAGGACGAATCTCATTCTTCCTACGAATTCTCTCTTTCATTGTGTCGTTCAAGATGGTCTCGTATTCTTCAATGCCCAGATATTTGTAAGTTTTACCAGACTCCAGATCTTGAATCACAGTGTGCATATCAACTTCATTGCTCTCTGACTTCACTTTGTCTCTCTTTAAATTAATTTTCGCACGCTTGTTATGACCAAACTTCATGCAGATATCGCTAAAGTCATTCATGACAGTCAGCATTTGAGGGAGAATAGCTTCATTCTCAGCAAAAACTTTAAGATCATCCATGTTAAACAAATATGTTTCATCACGATGGAGCTTGTAACCAAAGGAATTCGTGTTAGACAACTTCTAGAAAGTGGAATCAAACTAATGAAGAACAGTAGAGGGGATAGGAATCTCCTTGAAAAATACCCCTATTAATCTGAATACTTCTTGTTCCTACTGTTTCCTCTACTGTAACCTGGTACTCCATGAATCATACTATCCTTGCAAAATTCAATAAGTCTAGGACTGGCGGCTTGTGCCCTCAAAATTCTGTGGTTTACAGAATAATGACATTAAGGAGGGGGGGACTCTGATATTGATACATAGTCAGTTCAAAAAATACGCGGGCTGTTTGAATTGCGTGTCTCCAGTTGGTTCTAGGGCTATCCGCTTGATGTTGCTAGGCTTGCTCTGATCTGCTAATTATGACACCATTTTCCGATTGTTGATACCTTCATTTGTTTATTAGCTGCGTGGTTTAAGCTAAGGGCCCTTTTTTCTCGTTTGACGGATTTAAAAATTAATGATCTGAAAGAGCAACGACTTGCTGTGAAATTTGAGTTAAACTAGCAAAATCTGCAGAAACTTTTGCTATGCTTAATACGGCTTAAGGAGATGTTGCTATGAAAGTACGGTATGTTTAAAGTGGCATGAACGTTTTAAAGATAGTCAACGGTCCATTAGAGATGATCACCAGGACATTGAGGCAACGTCATGAGAGCAGACGGAAGTGTACTTTTTATATTCAAAGTTGTACCTTTGAATTTTTGTAACGTTTGATCAACGTTTTACTTTCAGCACTCGTGGTGAAAGCAACTTTTTAGCATGATTATGCTTTCCTTAAAAAGTAATCGCTTTTACTAATGGCTATTCAAAAATAGTATTTTTAGCTTTCATTTTGTAATTTTAATGTATTTGTCTTCTTCTGAATTTATCATTTGTCATCTTATTTCCCATTTGAACCTTTATTTTGGAGATATTCTGGGGAAATATTTTTGTGAAAATCAAGTCATCCTTTTGAGAATGAAAATGTTTTTGATCGTTGATTTATTTTATATTAAATGTTCCACTTTATTCACAAATGCTCGAAAGAATAGTATTTCCGAATTAAAGAAATGGAATAGAAGGAAAGGAAAATGGGAGGAAACTACTCAAGGAAAAGAATGAGCAAAGTATGAGAAATATATTATGGTCAGAATGTAACTTTATTGCTTGTAAGGATAAATTATTAATATAATAAATAATACATTTACATAAACAAATATTCAGTGATTACATTTTAAAAATAAATAGAATAAATAAGAACAAATAAATAAATAATTCCATTCAATGTGCTGAGTTGTTCCCTAATATTTGTCTCCTGGTTTCCTTCTATCACATTTGTCACCAATTTGCCTAAATCAATTTCTCAAGTATCATGAATACAAATATTTTCATTCTAATAGTTAATAGTTGAATAATTCTTAAAATACGTAATCACTAGGTATATTTTTACATGAACAATTGAAAATTGAAAAGATGATTGTTGATCATGGTGATTTATTTGAATGTTAAGACAGTTATGAATCATTAACAAAAAATAAAGATTAATTGATTATGGGAAATCAATTTTCTAAAAAAAATGTTGTAATTCAGGATGCTATTGTGATAACAATAGAAAAAATATCTTCAAATAACAGAATTTTCTTTCTATGCTTGCCAAAGATAATAGTACTTCAAAATATAGTGAATGAAGGCAGATGTTCCCATACATGGAAATTAATAAAAATGTCTTCCTTCACATTTTAATTTTTTAATTGAATGATATAAGTACTTTTCAATATAAATAAAAAGAAATAATTTCAATGAAGCCTCAACATTCTCTGTGTTATTAAAACCAGTTTACAATTTACAGTCCATGACACTTATTTTGTAGGAAATTATAAAAATAAAGTTTACCATTGTAATACACGCGGACGTAATATTAGTTTGTCATCATTGAAATTAGTATTATATTTTAAAAAGAGTAATTACACTAATCATAAGAAATCTTAAAACCAAGAGAGTATACAGCGAGCTTTAAAGGGAGAAATGACTAGAGTTCCTCAACCTTCAAATGTTAATTTCTGTGGACTAAAAATCGCCTGAGGTCATTATGGCAGTTATGAGTACATTTGAGAAGCAAGAATGTTTTTGAAATAATCTTGCAGACTGATGGTGCCCCTGGGATTTCAAATTATATAAATTAATGTGAATTAATTGAATTATTCTGAACAATAAAGAAAAGTAATCAACATTTAGGCTTAGAGTAAATCTTTAACTTAACTCAGATTTCGATGCGCAGCATGTAATTGTTATTTGCTAGTACTTATAATGTGCAAAACTAAATAAAATATCTGAAAGCACACAATATTGTGTCTTAGGAGATCATGCCAATTGTATAGTAATTCTCCTACTTTTGTACTGTTTTGCGTTCTACTTCATAAAAACAACTTAAAGAAGATATGGTTACATGGACGCACGTGAAAGCGCACACCATCTCTACGTCGTTGTGAAGAGGACTTTATACGTGCCCGAGAAACGTTATTTCGCAACCTAAAGAGAAATGTGATACTGATTGTATACGATTTTTCTTATATATCACGTCTTTTTTTTTGCACAGACAATTGTTATAATCTAATTTACAATTCTGTCACTGCATAGTAACATATCACAAGATCTGTTATCGCAAACACCCCAAACAAATCTTGGGAATACGAGAAAGCCACAAGTGCTTTAAGCCTACAGCCTGTCGTTACATTCCTTATTAATGTGAACACGAGAAGGCTTTAAGAATCTCCCATTGTCACTGACGGAAGAGTTGGCGTGGCGAAACGGAGGAGCCGGGACAGACGGAGAGGGGGGGGGCGGGGCGGAGGAGTTCACGGAGAGAGCGGCGGCGAGCAGAGACACTCCCCGTCCAGACGCTCGTCCAGCCAGTTGAGGTAGTTGGCGACGCGAGTGTACACGCCGGGGTAGTTGGGGCGAGCGCACCCTCGGCCCCACGACACCAGCCCTGCGAACGGAACCAACCCCTTTCTCACAGAGACTGGCAGCAGGAACACTTTCGGCTCTTGTTTACATACGGGGACCCTACAAGGCACTCGTACTTCATTTGATGAAATATGTTGCCAACCTAACAATTGTACATGTTTATAAGTCGATTTGTTGACGGTATGGTTACTAAGGAGCACAATTCTGCGTTTATAATTCAATGTAATAACATGGATAAGCTTAGTGAACATTAACGATTAATTATAATAATCGTTTTAAAATAATTTTTAAAATAATTTTTAATATAATTTTTATTGCCGAACTTTGGAGCAGGTCAATCACCATGTACTTTACACCAGTCTCTCACCTCCGACTTAATCTCTCGAATAGGCCTAGCAGTGCGCTGGTTCGTAAAACTATCTGAATTCTCGAAAATGGCAAATGTTTACATTATTTTTGACTTAAACAATATTGAAGATGGAGATTTTTCGTTAATGAAATATCTTCTTCAAAATTAGATCTTTAAGAAGTGTCATGTACTTTTTTTTGAAAATATGAGTTGCACCTGGTTAACTTTATTTAAATAAAGAAGAGTTTGTAAAGCGGATTGAGCAATTTGATACAATATATTTACTAAACCTAAGTACGGGAGCTCGAATATCAGCAACCCGAAAAAAAATTGCGGAATCTAGTAGTATTATAATATTACGTAACCAACACAAATAATGCGAGAAGGTAAGTGCTGTTCTAGCACCACTTGTTTTCCTTATTTGTAAGAGTATTAGAAAATCCCGGAAAACTTTCTACAGCGGAACAGTAATGCCATATTAACATTACTTTATCATGACTTATTTTCAAGCGTGGCCGGTGTAGAGCACGGTTGTCTATAATTAGAATTAAATTCACACTTGATGCCTATAATTTGAAGTCTGTTATTTAGTTATCCATTGTTTTGGAATGTGTCATTGTCCCCGTTTCCTGTTTTGGATTTGGAAAAGCTGACAGTGAATGACTCATGAGTCTCGCAAACGGCACATTGTTGTGAACTCACCAATTATTTCCATGACGCCGGGACCAGTAGCCAAGTGCATGGGGCCACCGCTGTCACCCTGTAGAGCAGAAAATTCAGTCAAAAAATATATTCGTAACAGAATTTTATTATCTGATAGTTATTAATACACAGCATAAAGAAACGAAACAATCCACATCAGATTAACAGCCTCAAATTTGGAATTGAATCACATCTGTCACGGAAAACCATTTTTGAAACTCCTTTTATCTGTTTTATCAGAATCACAATTCCTACTCAACAAATCACTCGAAAAGATTGCGTCCTCACGACAATTCTCAACATTTGAAATGTGATTTAGGTGTCTAGTCGCTTAAGTAAATTTTAGTGCAATAATTGCAATCAGTACAAAGGGTCGAGACGAGGTACACCAGAACGCAATGATTAATAAAATTATTTAAAATGAACGAAAGAAAGGGGAATTCTTGATATAATCGGGTTTAGTTATTTAGGACAATTACAATACTGGTCTTGCAGAAGTGTCTTTTCGGAAGCGTAATTCGAAATGTAAGTAGAAAACTCACAACTCATTACAAAACGCTGATGCTTGCCGTTCAAGATTTATCAATCTGTAATACTATATGTATGCTCTTGTCTGCTCTGCCGCAAGCAACGCGAACATATTATTCTGTTCCACAAGGTAAGAATGAATATTTCGTGATGAATATTCTCAACGTGAATAGAATTTGATTTGTCTGCCAATAAATATTTAAGATGAAAAGAAATCCAATCAGAATATTGGCCTAATCAATTTTTTAACTGTCTTAATTATTATTTTGCAACACATTTATAATTCTACTAATCTTTCAGTTTCAAAGTTTTATTTTAAAACTGCGAGTCCTTTGACAGCAAGTTTGTCTTCCTGTTTAGAATCTACGCTGTGTGTGCTAAAGATGCTGTCAGCTTCATATCGTTTATAGATCCTGGTTTCACAACGGGAGGTTTGTGGTCAGAAAGCACATTGTTTGTGGTCGCAAGCGTTTTATAAGCACATAGGCAACGTAAGAAAGGTAAATACTGTAGTATGTTCTCCGTCTGTACACATTGTAATGTTAAAATTGCAAATGATGTCGACTAATGCAGCGTCTGCCCGCAGATTCAGAACAATTTTGACTTTGAAAAGCATGACCTTGCCTTATTGTTGAGGAAGCGGAAGGAACGTTACGTGACGTTCGCTCGAGGTCGTTCGTTATCCCTTCTGTAGAATTCAGTTCTATTCCGGAAGCATTCCACATGCCTTTCTTTCCGAATCGAGACGTAATAATACCTGCTACGACATTACGTAACGCACTTCTTTCCCAAATACGAAATTATTTTTGAGATATTCTACAAAGAATATCTGCTAGGATATTTGCATCACCTTTGCTAAATGATCGGGGCATAGTATTTCTCCAAATATCGAGTACGATATAAAAACGTCAAAATTGGCAGCACTGATTGAATGATACGTGACGTTCCTTCTAGAACCAAAACAAATAGGACCCAAAGTTTACCTTAGGAAGTTATATATTATTGTTGCCGTATTTTCGTGTTATTATGATGTCATTCTAACTTTATAAGGGGTTTTATGAGACTGAAATCCTCCAAAAATGATTTTTCAACAATACATTATCCATGAACGTTTTTAATGTAAGCGCACAGTTATCAAAACATCAATATCTACAGGATGTTCGTCAGAATTTCCCAGGCAAGTTTCTAATGCATAATTGAAAGCATATGATGATATCGCGATAATGTTCTCATAGAAGTCGGAATTACTCTTTTCTAAGAGGAGCAGTAAAAATTGAATGAAAACTGTAGGCGATCCCTGTTCGAAACCTGCTACTACGTCTCAAGATCACGAAGAGCGGTGGATCTCTAACGAATATAAGACCCCACAGCCTTAAATCAGTCCAAACAAAACGTAGAAAGTAAAACAAAGAGCTATTTAAAGGTTTAAACATTGATTACTCCTAGTTTTGTAAAAATTGACTGTCCTGAAGTGTAGCAAAGAGTGCCATAGCTTCCCAGCTCTGGATAGTGGGGATCAAATTGAGGTTGCTCCGTGAAGAAATTTTGCTGCACCAAGTGACACCGCGGCAGGTCGGTCAGGATTATGTAATTTTCTCGGTTTTTCTGTTAATCATAGATTAGTCATTACCTACGCCATCAAGATCATTGTAAAAGTTTATTATTCATCATCGTCCCTAACTCACGTACAGTTATTGAAATCAACGTCATCAATGTATTGGCTGTAAGCGTGTTCCCAATAGATCTGACAGTCCTCATGTTAGATATTATTTCACTTTTTCGTAGTACCAGAGATGCTGCAAAACAAGTGACAGTCATTACGAACGAAAGTATTACTTAAAGCAGAAAGTCATATTCAGACTTTACTCAGATGCGTCTTTTAGACTTGAGATTATTTGCACGCCACTAATGTACGACGGACCGCTTTACAACCCTTTCCAAGAAAGGTGTGTGAATTAAGGATTTTCTGCTTTTAAAACTTTGAACTGTTTGAATCCGACTTCGAATGTCAATCAAAGACTGACCGTTCACCCGATCGAATTTAATTTAATGTATTTGTCGTCAAAAAACAGTAAAACCTATATGTGTCGGATGACAAAAAATTTAAAATTTGGTCCCCGTTTTCTCGAGATCCACAATCACTTCTCTTTTATTTTACGCAGATTAATTATGAATGGATTCGTAAGGTACCTGGCAGGCGTCCTGCTTGCCCTGCGGGTAGCCGGCGCAAATCATGTTGTCGGTGATGCGGCTGCGCTGGTAGCCAGAGCGCCGGCAGCGCTCCATGGACATGATGGGCACCGACACCTTCTGCAGCGTGTCGGAGGTGGGGCGGCGCTCCGCCAGCCGCCCCCACCCGGCCACCACGCCCACGCGGTCCGTGTAGTTGGTGCCTCCTGCAACGCACCGGCGCTCATTCACCACGCAACTCAGCAACGACAACACCAATGATTGATGCAGAATTCTTCAATTCTTGGAAACTAAACTATTGATATCGGTGAAACTAAACAGCAACGTACTCATAAGACGGATGATTTTGGCTGTCTGGGTGACGCCGTGTTGCAGGTTATGATAGCGACGTTTCGACCTTCTTGCCGTGGTCTTCCTCAGGGCGCTTCAGCCGTGAAGAAGCTGTTTAAGTCTCTTGAGAAAGACCATGATAAGATCGGCATTAGAGCCTACAACGCGTTGTCACCCGCACGGCCAAGAACATTCGCATGACGGTCGCAAAAGACTTCGATAGCACACAAACATGAATCAGAACCACAAGCTGCAAGCTTTCACATTCACGATATCTTAATCTCAGAACAACACACAATCTCTTAACGCAGTAAATACTTTTTAATTGAAATTGTAGTTTTTTCGCGATAAACGCAACATTCTCACAAAAACCATCACTTTTAAAAAGTATTTTTCAATTTTTCTTTACTTTCAAAAAGAGGAAGAATCTAGTGGATATTTAATTTAATTGCAAAGGAACGCTAATTGATTCTTGGGCATTTTTGTCTTTCTGAAAAAATATAACTTTTTTTTCTCGTTATCTTACAGTAAATGCTTCTTTTATAAAGATTTAAGTATCTACTCTCTAATAATTATATTTTAAGTTATGGTTATTCTTAAAATATATTTTTCAAAAAATAAAAGCAAAAGTGAGTCGCGACATCGCTGAGTCTTTTTGAAAACAAAACTTATTACGAAAAAATAATGTCATCTATTTGTTTTTGAAACTCATTGGTAATAGTTGTTGTTTTTTTGTTTTTTTAAGCCCAGAAGCGATGTAGATTTTATTCGCGCTTATTACTTGTTACCTTACTAATATTTGTTGTTCTCTACGTTAAATGTACTTGTACTTAGATTTTCAGATGTAGACAAGTTACACATCACCTCCCATCCCGTTATTAGTTTCTCAAATTGTCAGAACGGCATCCGAGTACATTGAGCATCGGAGACCGTCAAGGCGTATTCGAAACAGGAATTAGAATATCACGAGAAAGAATTTGAAAATGACTACGTAAGGAGAAAACAGAAAGTGGAGATGAGAAAGAAGAGTAAGGTTTCAAACGAAAGAGGAGATGAATGGAGGATGTAGAAGAGTTTAAGATGACTACCCAAAATTTAAAAAAAATAGCGAGGGCTTGGATGAAATAGAAGTGTAAGGTTAGAAAAGAAAGAGGAGGAAAAATAATATTGAGGAGAAAACGTTTGAAGACGACTCCGTAAAGAGAAGAGACAATGGAGATGAGAAAGAAGAGTAGGGTTTCAACGGAAACAGGAGGTGAAAGAAAGTTGTCGAAAAGTTTAAGATAACACAAAATTAATAAAAAAAATAAAAAAAAAGAGCAAGGGCATGGAAGAAATAGAAGTGTACGGTTAGAAAAGAAAGAGGAGTGAAACATAATATAGAGTAGAAGATGATTCCGTAAGGAAAAAAGACGTCAAAAGGAGGCCGAGGCAAAGGGGGGGGGTGAGCAGAAAGGGTGTAGGTGGCCTCGAGAGCAGCGCGGGCGCGGGGCAGAGGCTCACCGCGGAGCGGCAGGCAGGCGGGCCGCACGTGCGGGTGCGCGCGGGGCCCGGAGGCCGGCGGCGCCAGCGGCACGGGGGCGTCCAGCGTCAGCAGCGCGATGTCGTGGTCGAAGGTGGACAGCGAGAAACCCGCGTGGCGGGTGGCGTTGGCCACGCGCCGCTTCACGCGCGCCGCCGTCGCCGACGACCCGTTGGCGCTGCGCTCGTGCTCGCCCAGCGTCACCCACACGTCGCGGTAGTTGACCCTGCGGCACACCACTTCCAATCAGTTTCAATTCAAATCAATTCGAATCAATTCGAATCAACTCGAATCAATTCAAATCAATTCAAATTAATTCAAATCAATTCAAATTAATTCAAGTCAGTTCAAATCAATTCAGATCAAATCAGTTCAATTCAATTCAATCAATCTTTTTTTAACAGTTAAGTTCAATTCCATTAAGTTCCGTTCAGTTCAGTTTAGTTCAGTAAAGTTCAGAGTTTAGTTCAGCCCAATTCAGTTCAATTCATTACAGTTTAGTTTATGCCTCATTATATGTGTCATCATCTTGCAGAAAAGAAGGTATGGCTCGGACGACGAAACAGGCCACTTGAACATAGGTCAGAGGCTTATTTCAGGCTTGATCGTTTACGTTAAGAAGATCTACAACATGGGACATTCGGCTTTATTTTCCTGAATGAGGAGTACGAAGAATTTTTTTCGCCCTTAAAAACGCACGGTTTCGGCGCGATATGCTAATTGTTGCTTCACTTTCACGTCCTTCGCTCCACTCACCCATCTGCCGACCAGTGAGTTGGACTAAAAAAATATTGCCCTTTAGGACTACTGGATTCTTTTTTTGTATTCCAATGACTTAGCTTAGCCACTGTGGAAAGCAAGTTCGTACAATATTTGGTTGGTAGTTAGTTCAGAAACGTATGAATAAACTGGAATGTTTTGCACAGTAGTAGCTTTTTGGTATATCTTCAAAACGTTTGCAAGTTTTCTGATTGCGTTTTAAATGCGGATCAACCCTTTCGCAGAGATTGGGTAAATGCTGTTTATTCAATTTCTACAAGTAATTGAATAGTTAAGTAGTTTCACACATATTTGCTACAATTATTACTATTAATATTATTATTATTGTTAATGCAATATTTATTATTACAGTAAATGGCATCAGCATTTAAAACTAGGTTTGATCAGCAGATAGAAGATGTCTTGTCGACATCGCAAACACCTATCTTCCGAAACGGTTCAAGTTACTCTGAGGGTCAAAGGTTCAGCTATCTAGATACGTTAAGACACTTTAATGATTTAGGTACTACAACTTAGCACAAAAATGATTAGTGTAATTACACAATATTTAAACAAATTCAGTCTCAAAATTTATCACTAAAAATCAGCATAAGTCGGGAGTATTCTTCGGGCCGTCAACGGAGCATTGTAATGTACTGTAGCAATTAAGGTTGTTGAACCCATTCCAGGCAGCGCCAAATAGCAGGCGATTGGCGAGGGGCTGACGGGACTCACCCTTCGAGGCAGTGCGCGGCGGTGAGCACGTGGCGCGCGGTGAGCAGCGAGCCGGCGCAGTAGAAGCGGCCCTGGCGCGAAAGCACGGCCAGCCACGGGAACTCGTGCGGGCGCGCAGTCGACCCGCCCACGATGCGCTCGCGCCGCGCCGTCGTCCCGCACTCTGCAGCGCACACGTGAGCATAGTGCATGGACGTAAACATTAACGTAAGTGATAGACTGTAATATACACAATGTTTAAATAAACATAAGCAAAATAAGAGGTTCTTTTGGCTGGGAGACATTCTGGTTTACTACTGGTGAGAATCGACTCTGTCCATGGCCCATATGACGTTAGTTCGTCTATCCACTACGCACCTACTTCTATTCTCGATTTTGAGTTACCGTTCTGTGATTGGTCCATTTTTTATGTCTTACTTAAGCATAACTTTGAAGCTTGCAAGCTTCGAAGTTAACGCCTTACGTGTTATGCTTATGCGAACACATTGTGAAAGGGTCCACTTATGGACGTAGTCCTAACTTTTATGTTAACGCCCTGCTTATGTTTAGGTTTTTTGTGAATTCACAATGTCTAACATAAACGTAAGCAAAATAAGAGTTTCTATTCGCTGGGAGACATTCTGGTTTACTACTGGTTAGATGTGAGAATCGACTGTGTCCATGGCCCATATGGCGTTAGTTCTATCGACTTCGCTCCATTCTCGATTTTGAGTTACCGTTCTGTGATTGGTTCATTTCTAATGTCTTACTTAAGAATAATCACAGAAGCTTGAAGCTTGCAAGTTTTTAAGTTAACATCTTACGTGTTATGTGTATGCGAACGCATTGTGAAAGAGTCCGCTTATGGACGTTGCCCTAACTTTTGTTAACGCCCTGCTTATGTTTATGTTTGCATTGTGAATGGGCCTTAATACTCCGTGTGCAAGAGGGTGTTTGGCGTACAATAGTATATTTAATATAACTAAGCAAACAATAAATGTATATTATATCAAGCGAATAATGATATTCCTCTTAAAACAGTCAGCTCAAAGCTCATTCTCTGTTATTAACTGATTGCAAAGATGAATGGGGACCTATGCTACCTGTGCTGTATAATGTAGGCCTTTTCTCTGGTGTCTATGATATTTTTATATAAAATTATATAATATCATTTGTATTATAAATATCTCCGTCATCATATTGTCGTCCATTAGATGCACGGCAATGTACCTTGTTAATTTAAATTTGTTTGTGCAGTAAATAATTTTAGTCCAAAATATCTTGTTCGATGATCGCATCTCTTACAGGATGTGAGTATTGTGGTCAAGATACTTGTGGCACAGAATATACGATTCATCTAATCAAAAGACTAATTCCAAACTATTTATAACATTTTCTCACTTATGGCTACATAAATAGATCATGAAATCAAACATATACCTGAAACTTTAATGAGGAAAATAATAACTGTATATAACAAAATGTTTTGTCACACGCATGAAACTTAATATTTTAATGAAAACTTAATGAACAGCATATGCCATTTTTAGGTACGTAATTAATGCGGAAACTTGATGCCTGAAAGTTCTAGGCCGAGAATTGAACGACGAACAGGTGAGTTGCTGGAAAATATGTGCCCTCCATCTTTCTCCAAACACAACGGACTCGTATGTGCAGAGGATGTTAGTACTTACCGCACGAGCAGCGCCGGGGCACAATGGTGTTGTTATAGTGGGTCTGCACTGTGGGCGTCGGCAGAGGCGGTGGCGGAATCACCTGCAAAACCGTTGTGGCCGTAAGTCAACAAATCGCCATTCAAAGATATGTTCAGGCGTACGCAATCGAAGGTTCCTCGCCCGGGTCCACGAAGTTCCCGGGAGACAGCAATCCGTGCTGTAATGCCGGCGATTGGAACGTCTCTCTGGCACCTTCAACGTGGTACGAATGTTTCGGAAGTAGTTATTGCAGCTCTGGTAAGGTGTTGGCACTACTGACAAGGACGCAAGGCAATGTTTGTACAGTGTTGTGGTAATGTGGGTGATATTCATTTTTGGCCTCTTTTCATAAAATAAGATCAAATGCCGAAAGTTCGGTATCGCCAATTTCGGGAAAAATTACGATGATAAATTGCTTGAAAATATTAAACTGGCCATTGTGTCTTTTATTAGTATTCATTGACTGACATAAATAATATTCGTCAATTTGACAGTTGAATTTTAGGTAAGATATTTTAAGTCTTTATAAACGTATGGTGCCGAATCACTCATAAACAAGAAGCACACATATGATGATGGATGATTGAGGTCTTCATTTTCACTCGCTCTTTGGAAGTTATACGTCAGCAGCATAAACACATTTCCTTTAATAAACAATAAACTTAAGTTTGAATGATTTTTTTAGAAGAACATTGTATTAAAATACTTTCGATATTTTGAAGTTTTTGAAGATTTCTTGTGGGACTATTTATTTGATATTTCCGGTCAAAAATTTGCATAAACAGAGGCACAGATGATCAAATGCACCAAAAATGGAACATTGCTGATTTTTGTAAATAATACCAACGCTGAACGACGAATCAGGGAGGATGTTTTTTTAACACAGACTTAATAGGATTCAAATTTCACTCAAACCACTATTCATAAGAATTATCATTAGAACGTTCATCAACATACACTATACGTACAATTTAAAATTACACTTCATTTATAATTTTCTTGGCGCCGGTAATATTATAGTTATTTCAAATATCCTTTGAAACTTAGTAAAATATCCAAATTCTGATGTATTTCCATTGTATTTGCCAGAAATATAACATTACTAATAAATAAAATAACATTATGAGGTTTTATAAGTTCACCATTTGTAATATGACACTGACTAGATTTCGAGCGGCGCTTCAGAAGGTACTTGTTCCCGAAATGGAACTGCCAACCTGTAGACCGCACATGTGAAGACGCCGCCTCGTGTGCACTGGTGGATCGTTCGTTCTGCTCACCTGAGCGACGGCGCCGAGCGCCAGGGCGAGGGCGACGAAGGCGGCGGCGGCGGCGGGCGCTGCCGAGAAGGCGGAAGACGGTCGCATGGCGGCTGCGGGAGGCGGAGGCGTGGGCGGCTGCTGGAGCGCTTGGGCTGCGTTGACTGCCGACCGTTTGGGCCTTCGCGCTTTATACGCGCCGCCTCGGCGGCCGGCGCCCGCGTCACCTTGCGTCCTGACATTGGGCCCGCTGCCG
>BOPP01000089.1:1172559-1198405 GCA_017312745.1 Gryllus bimaculatus
CACGTTTCCGTCTACAATATAAATAGTACACGGAAAAGTAAAAGAGGCTGTCGAATTATCGGCCGCCCTGTTGCGTGGATGTCCCTAGCAAGACACGTGCTCCAGTTCGATGAATGAAGAGCAGCGCTGAAGCCAGGTTATCTCCCGGCAGTAACTCACCGAGTGCGGATTTTTCCTAGGCGGCGGCGCCGGGTGGGGCGCCTGCGGGTCGCGAGCCGACACGGGCGCTCGTGGGGCTCGTCACGGTCTGACTAGTGAGGAAGCGACTTTGATTTCGATGTTTGTATCAAATCGACCACAACATTAATGTTTTAAAAAGTCATGGATACATTATGGATCGATAATTCATTGATATTTCGATGATTCATAATTCGACGATTCGTGGAAATATCATGGATATTTTGTAGCGCTTGTTTTTTAACATCGATATTATGAAGCCAATGTTTTTTGTTTTGAAACAGATGTGTTTTAACATCGATGGTTTTTACATGGTTGATATTTTCTGAATGAAAAATATACCATCTTAACGAAATTCTATAATAATTTTCAGATATGCATAAACTGAATATTACTTTGACTCAAGTAACCAAAAGTGAAAATCATATAAAATCAAGTTTTCGACAATAAAGAGGCCTCTGTTATTTTTGAAATATCGAATCAGAAGAAAACAGTTTTTATTAATTACCTTATTGATTCTATAACTTTGTTTTGTCAGATAAATCGCAATTATAAAATTAATAAACGAGTCAAGTTTCAAATAAAATCCCTTACGTGAACTTCAATGGTTACTTAACTAGTAACTACAAGTACTTGTATTAACATCGATGGTGTTGGGTTTTAATTTTAAATATCGTAATAATTTTAAATATCGATGTTTCATTGTCGATGTCGCATCCTTACTGAATAGGTCTCACTAAACGTGCTATCGCCCCTTCCCTGCAATAAAACACGGGATCATCTTCTTCGAGTTCTATCACGATGTCTTGAAAAACTTTGTGGGGAAGCCAAAATGTCCCGTATTTTGCTTTGTCCGTTGTTTTCTCTTTTGAGCGCCATGACTAAAAAAACACTCACTGAAATTCTCTACTGAAGAAAACGCAAAAAACCGAAAAACAAACGAGAAAAAGTTACTATATTCAAAAGAAAGCTGACAAAATTGCCTAAAAGATTTTTTCTAATCATGTTTTCAATTCTTCGTATACCCTGACATCTGGAGGGAAATTTTGATTCAAAATATAATAACATAATAGATTATTTTGAGTACCCGGAAATGGCAATATGGGAGAAGCATAGTATATTGCCAAAGAAGGCATTGGGTAGCACTTTGAACAGGGCAAGAATTAGATTCAATATTAGGACGTAAATATTAAGAATTACATGGAACATTGCATATTCCTAATATAAAATCTTTCAAGGAGAATTTAGTGTATTTTAGTAACAAAATGTATTGGTATAATAAAGAAATGACTTCATTTCAGCATATTTTCTATTATTTTCTGACATTAATTTCAAAGATATTAAAAGAATAGTAGTGTTACTAACGTTACAAAATTGGGGAGTCTTAAAAGGGCTGTTGAGTTATTTAGCAAAATTCAGGACTCCAAATTCCATCAAATTAAATGAAAAATGTTGAGTTTTTCGGTATGTTTCAAGGAATTGGTGTTCACAAATAATTTTGGTGCCAATAATGAAATTGTTTGTTTTTTTTTAATTTATTTTGTTACAAACGTTACACCCTAATTTGTTACGGATGTTTCACATGATTTTTAATGGGTGTTTCACAACTTTTCACATAAATTTATCTTAATAACATTAAATTATATTAATTATACGTAATTACTATAATTTTATATGGTGTTCTTAGTAAAATCAAATTGTCTTTCTTTTGTTTTGAGTTATTAGTAAAGTTTGCCTAAACATATTTCTAATCAAACGTCTCAAAATTATGGAAGTTCCTATTGGACGTTTCGGTATTTCTTTGACTGGTTCCCTTCTCATGGTAAGAAAAACAACTAGTACCTTCAATCGTAACCTGGTCGTAATGACACGTTTCGCTTTTATTAATCATTCAATGCTCACTTTTGTTATTTCAGCACATCATCTCGAGAATTGATTAATGAAAATTCACGGTGGAAAAAGCTTAATTTGGAGAATTGGTGAATTATCACATGCTCTGGGCGCAACTGGTGAAATATATAATGATGAATTTTATTTTTATAAATATGTGTTTGCACGTACAGTGATTTCTGAAATAGTCAAAAGTAGGTAGTGGTTTTGCATTTGAACTTTCTGTCCTGTTTATTTTTAACACACACAAAATTCCTTTTAACTGGTGCTTACCAACGAACTTCGCCTGATTCAAAAAACTCTGTGACATTCTCTTCTACCCCTCTGAGAATCACGTGACAGCTTGATTTTTTTTATTAATACAAGTCAACAGTGCCACTGAATGACTCACAAGCTGACGAACTGTTTTTTGTTTGTTTTTTTTTCTTTCTTTTGTGAGCTATTTGGAAGGTACTTTCTTGCTTTACATACTGCTTTCTTAAGGCTTCTTGTGAACGCATATAAACCTATTATTTATCAGGTATTTTCATTTTGTTTTGTTAATTCTTCCCCAGAGATTCTAAACAGATAGGTGGAAGCCAATGTCAAAATTACATATAAAAAGTTATAAGAAAAATGAAAACTGATATGACATGTTTCATCGAGACGTAATTTTGGCAGAAGCTATTTAGTCGTCGTAGCACGCACTTGAGAAGCTTTTTTAGACGTGGCAGGGATACATGTAGCAAGAACGTGTAGTTACTACGATTTGAAATAGAAATGTCCATCCGAGGCACTCGGAAAATAATATAATGTAAATCATTTGTGTTAGTACCAGATTAAGAGACATTAACTTTCGTTCAATGTTAACATCAAGACAGAACAGAATATTCCCGGAGGGGACAAGGAGCGATATATTCAAGGGGCGACAATCGCGCTCAACTGTTCAAAGACTCTGAAAACTGTTCAAAGGATTGGTTGTCTCGTGCTGGCAATGTAGGCAGATGACACGTACACTACCTTCTTCTAATTTGTGTTCAATTCTACTTCTGTAATCGTTTTGTATGTTCATCTGGCGTTGCATACATTAAAAGGCGACTGTTTTGTATGTTTATGTCAATAGGGTGTAAGTTAAGTTTAATAAGAATAAGTTGTGTAATACATTCATTTGAAAATCGGTATTTGCACACTTATGTAAGAACGTAAAAGTGATATGTCGATCATAACGTTCATTCATTCATTCATTTACTAGCATTACTCATAGTTTTGTTTTCTCCGTATTTAACTGAAATTCTTCAAGTTTAATACGTTTCCAAGTAATATAATTCGTAGGTTTTTGCAAATTTATTTTTTAAAATACGATAATTCGAATCTAAATTGATATCAGTCTCCAGTGCGGTTTATTTGGTAATTCAATTGTTCACTTAAAGATGTTAACATCAGTGTATCCAAAGTCGTGAAAGGAAATTTTTGTGTATTAAGCGAAAATGCCTTTGGGTACTGGAGTTTAATCAATGCCACCTTCATAGATCGATTTAGGCGTTGCGTTGGTTAAATTCCTGTCATTATCACTAAAATTGCAGCGCCAAAACACATTTTTGAACATTTCTTTGAATCTTCTAGCCGGATCCCAAAACAAATTATGTTCTCCATCAGGAGACCGAGACGCGTCGAATTTCATACGTTTCGATTCGTGCACGGGAAGTGGTGTAGCCGTGGGAGATGGAACCGCACATACGCACACTCGGAGTTTTACTCAAATACTGTTTAGGGATTATTTTTTACAATAATTCCTTGTTAATCGTAATTTTTTTACAGCTTAAATCTCTAATTCAGGTAGAATAAATGGCTTTTGCATGCCTGTTTTAGTAAAAAAATGCCTGTTACCAACCTATTTTAGGTCAAATAAGTGCTTGATCTTCTGCGCTGTAACTATTATTACCAGTTTGAGGGCAGCAGTTGTTGCGGCCGACCTTTAATTGTATTTAAATTCTGTGTAGGAACGGCCACGAAAGTGTGATGTTTCTCCGGTTCATTGTTTGTTAATGATTCCCGGAACGTCAACTACTAAGGGTCAATACTACCGTAAGTGTAGTGCATATTTTTAATCGAGACTGGCGGTTGTCTTTCCCCCGCTGTATGGCGAGATCCGGCGCCGACCCACCGTCAGCTAACGGGGGTTTCCCGCAACCAGTTATCTGCCAGCGGGGCACCGTCTCATGTTGTGTAAGTGTGTATAAGGGGTGAGGATAGTACAGGGAAGAGGAAGGTAAGATCGCGCGTGGTCCGTGACCCGTTTGTTAGGGTACCGCTCCGGCATTCGCATGGTATTGATCGGAAATACCACGGAAACTACCGATCAGATCAGGCCGCTAGAATTCTCCAGACAGTGACTGAATTCGACCTAGCTGACGTTTGTCGAAAATTCTGACATCGTCGGAACTCGAACCTAGGACGTCCCCGACAGAGAGACTGTAGTGTCATCAGTTGATGCACTGAGCCATCTCTCCCGGTAATAACGTTCCTCCGGAATTTGCAGCAATGGCCCTATTCAGCAAAGAACTCTGAAAGTATTGTGAAGTCCAACATAACGGGATAAGATAGTATGACGTCAGAACACAAAGAGAAAAGAGTGTATTCGTAACGAAATCATATTTCAGGGAGCGAGTATCGAGGCACCTGTCAAAACGCGAAGCAATCTATTAGTCTTTCTGGCAGAGGTGATAGCTGTTTGGCCGGGTCTGTCGGCGATGACAGCTGTGCCGGTTGTTTAGTGTGGGTATATATGGATGTGTGAATATGTGTGTGAGTGTATGTGTGGAGTGGAGAAGGGGGTACGGTTAACGATGCATTTTAGAATTAGCCGCCAAGTGCGTGATGAAAGGAACAAGAGTTTTAATTTGTTAAAAAGTAAAAAGTTACATTATTATAAAATAGGACAAAGTAACACAATTATAGATTCGATCTAATTCTTTAAAAACTGAAAACAATTTGAACGTGATCACCAAAAAGATAAAAGGGAAGTTTCAAAGTTCGTATCATTTTTGGGCTGATGAGAAAATCAAAGTCAATTTATAACTAATACTTCTGAGCACCTCTTAAATGGAAATATTTATTTTAAAATCACCTTTAGTAGAACACAAACATAAAAGACAAGTAAGCGACGTTAGAAACAAACGATGTAATGAAACAAAACTGTTAACACACTTTCTATTATGAAAGTGTGTTTTTAAAACGTTCAATGATTTTATGTTAAATTCAGCGTATATTTAACTTTTTTCTCAAATCAAACTCGCTTGCAGAAACATTCCTGCAAGTAATGTTGAGTTTGTAGAACGTCGACTTCTTTTGATAAGGAAAAATTGAAGGATTTGTTGAGAGAACTAAATCGGAAACGGACCCGTTAGTTATTAGTACTAATTATTGACATGTAGCAACTGCAAAAATGCTACAGAACAAAATAACACAAAATGTTATGGGATAAAATAATCGAAGACGTTTTTGTCTACTCAGATTTATTCAGAAAGCCAGCTTTCGATGGCTGTGTCGTCTTCATCAGTCTAGAAATAATATAAATAAAATACAAAATCTTGAAAAATAATGAACAAATAATACAATTTACAAACGCATTGAAATTAACATAAGTACAAAAAAGAGTACAGCTGTTCTTTTCATACCAAAGACAAGGATGGACAAGGGGGGCAACTGCCCCCAAATGTTGGGGCAATCTAAAAAAATATATTTCGACATTTCATTTCACAGATCTTTTTCCGATTTTCGGACACCGTAACATTCGACAAGAAGAGTTGCGTCTCACAACTCTTTTTTTTTAATTATTTAATTTTAAACCTAAAATATTATTTTAGGTACTATGGCTGAGGCTGAAAAAAATCAGACAACTGTATGTTTAAAGTATATTTTTATTTAGCCATTGCGTAAAGGATATTTTTATTATTTGGAAATATTTTTAAAACTGTTTAAAAAGTCGTCGACGCTCCATTCAGCTAATTTTAATTATTTGTCAACAATCGTTTGAGAAAATGAATAAAACAAAACCTTCTGATATGTCGCAATAACGTATTTAGCAAACTTAACGATAAATCATAAAATCGTTTAAATGCATCGAAAAATAAAGCTGTGGCGAGGATGACGTTTCTCTACTTAGGTTTAAAAAGGTGTTTTAGGTGTTCTGTTAGTATTTAAAAGGACGTGATAAATAACAACCTCTCTTCGTATTGACCCGCTATTACAGCGTGCATTCCATGATGAATCATATGGTTTAGTTCAACCACATCTACTACGCAATATAGACACATACAAGCGATGAAATAGTAGTGGGATAACTGCAGCAAAAAATCATTCATGTTCAAGTATCAAGTCAAAGAGTCACCTTTTATGAAATTTATTTCGCATATATTTTACAGACACATACTTTGCAAATTGGTTCCTGCAAGTAGGGAAATTCCACATAAATCTGGCCTAAGGAAAGAGAAGAACTTACAAAACTTTCATTCTATTTTACTTTGAAAGAAATTGTTTGGTTACACAAAGTGATTAATATTAATTATTATTTTAGTGTTTCATTTCTATTTCACATTATTTTTAAGTTAACTTTTCAAGTAACTGTGTGATTACATTTTTATATAGATGAAATAACAACATGGTAAAACAATGTGGCAAGATACTTTTTAATATTTTGCGAGAAATAAGTACTGTGTGTTTTTAAAAACTATACGCAGATCATAAATTATGAACATTTAATATAAGAAATAGGTTACATTTGAATAAACGTGCTGCCCTTCACTGTAGCTTTTTTAGCAAACGAGATTTAAATTTTTCGGTGCAAATGCATTTCAGTTGAGCCGTACGATAACGCATTTCCTGCGGGAATAAATAATTCAATTCTAAGCATTTATTACCTTGAACGTTGATAACCCAGTGGCAGTTGACCTAGTAAACTAAATCGAAAGAAATATATTAGGAGAGTACGTCAAGGACTTGTTTCCGATACTATTGGCTGCAGCCAGTGTGTTTACAAACACATCGTAAATCGGTAGGAATTGATGTTGGTAAAAATAGTGTCGACCTTTCCAGCCAGAACCGTGTATTCTATGATACATTGGAAAGTTTTAGGATCTGAAATGGAAAATTTTGCCATTTATTTCCCTATCTGTTTCACGTTTGCGGTATGTAATATTATTAACATTTAAGAAAGACATCAATAATTTTACTAGCAGCTACAGCAGGTACAACCATTGCAATTTAGACGAGAATGATTCGGATCAAACACAAAATAAATTACATGCATAAACTATTAATTGTATTCGACGGGGAAAGAGGAAAAAATGTAGTTTCCATTCATTAAACGTAATAAGATGTTCTCGGATCAGTCGACAGAAACTCGTGCAAACGGCGTACATGGCAAAAATGTCAGATCAAAGTAGGTTATTTAACTGTGACGTAATTATTTTAACTGTGCGTGTGTTAAGGGTACCTTTCTCCCTCGTTGAAGTAGCTCACAGTTTAAGTGGAAATCAGTTTCAATAATTTAATTACATTGAACACAGTGTAATTATGTGAATGAACAACGTTAAAAGGGGCATTTGTTATTTTACTCCTCTGTGATCTTGGGAAATGAAAGCGAATGAGCGGAACCAATGATATTTGGACGAGCTCATCGCCATAGCGAGCGTACGAGAAAAACTGAAAGGGATGTTATCGGGCTATGCCATTTTAGGGGAGGCAGATAAAAGTCTTAGAAATAAGTTTTGCTAAAACAGCACGTACTATCTCGCCCGTTTTTTTTTCACGCATGCGAAAAGTATTCAAATTGTCGAAAAATTGTATTTGACCTTATTTCAAAATCTACCTTAAAGGAACAGATTTCTTTAAAGGAAAACATTTTATCTTCATGATTGTAGTTGTAAGAAGACGCCGAAATTATTTTTTTCAATTTTCGAAAAATCAGAGTTTTCAACACAAAGGAGTCCTGCACTATTTGAATCAAAAACGATGGATCAGTTTTTTTTTATTTTAAAAATGTCATATAAAATGCCTCCCAAACTAAACACATCGGTTTCAAATTCAAGGGGCCAGAACATTAGCCAGATTGGTTGGGGAATATCAATTTTGGAGAAAATCGGCTGAACTGTTTAATCGCTAGCGTTGTTCACAGGCAGGCGGACAGACATTTTGCCCTCAATCTATTTTTCTGTATCAAGGACACACAAAACATGGATTCTGACTACACCTCGTGTTATAGGATTTTTTCTATATTTAGCAATAGGATTTATCCAGTTTTTCGTGACCGGGGCCCGGCAATAAGAGTTTTTCTGCCGGAAATTAGCCACTTTTTTCCGCACTATTACGTAACTTTCTCATCGTAAGAAGTACCGTCTTAAGGCGAAAAAGTAAAATTGACCGCGGGGTGACGTCGAAATGCGACCTTTTACGTTACATCTTTTTTTATTTATTCTAGCTTGTCCATTGGCCCTCTGCAGCCGCATAAGATAAATACATTAATATAATTTAAATACAAGAATCATTTGAGACATTACAAATATAATTTTAGTTTTAGATATAATACAAGACGGTGGTTAAATACAGTGGTTTATAATGAAAAAAGACTCATCGACTTATGTCTCTGGAGTATCGAAAAACTCTCTTGGTAACTTTCTTTTTAACCTTTTGCAGTGAGGATTTTGCTTACCTATGTGAAAATCAATAAATGAAGGGATCTTGAATATTTTGGATTAGAATTTTACGGATCTGAAGGAGAAATGGACGGGAATTGGTGTAATGCCAAGTTCATTACGTAACTGCGCATTCGCAATGTACCAGGGAGCTTTTGTGATGGTGAGCTTTTGTGAATCAAGTTTGAAAAATTTGGATTTACAGTACATGTGAGCTTCCTTGTCGGCCGTTGCCGGGTGTCGGCAGGGGCGGGGTTGAGCGGCGCTGGATAGAGAAAAGGAGCGTGCGAAGCAGAATGAGGTGAATAAGGGAAAGGAGGAAGAGGACGGAGCGATAGATAAGGGGAATAGATGGGCGGGGCGGGAGGTGCGGGCTGGACGGCGATAACGAGCGGATAGGGCTTGCATGGGAGACGGGCAGAGCGTGCGGGGTGAGCAAGGCTGCTTAAATTCAAAACAAGAGCAGGTGCTACCAGTCATGCGTTGCATGTTAAGATAAATACCAGGAAGATGCTTGTGTTAAATACACTGTTAAAAATAATTGTAAATTTCTAAAACTTTTCAGTTCCTAAAGGATTTGAATTTTCATTCCAAACCATAAGGAATTGAATTTTCCATACCTTGTTTGGATTTTTCAGAATTATTTGAATTTTCAAACTATTTGTAAACTTCAAAAGAATTTAGTAATTCTGGTGTTTGAATTTCATTTCCAGTATCTGGGTATTGGAACTCATTTTGAAATTTCAAAATTATATGATTTTTCAAATGGTTAGTAATTTTCAAAGTCTTTTCACTTTCCCGGGTACCAGAATTTATATTCCATTCCTAAAGTATTTGAATTTTCAAACTTTGATTTTGAAATTTCAATATTAAGGTTTGAATCTCTTGCGCCCTCTATGAAATGCATTCCAAATATAGGAAGTATTCAGAAAATTATACCTGATATGCATTCTAACACTTGAAGGGTCTATCCCGCCGTTTAAAGAAACATGTGTTTTAGAATATTGAAACATTTATAACGTGTAAACACGGACAATGCCAGGTATCCAGCTAACAGGAAATAAAAAATAGCATCGTTACTAAACGTGCTTCACACTACTCGGCTAAACCTCGTGATATAAAACGATATTTTATTGTCATATTCCGGGTTCACATGGATCTCGCATAATTGACAATGATATTGTCTCACGGACAGCAGTTCCAAACTAATGAAGAAAAAGAGCAACCTTCTTTTGGAAGGCGAATTGAATATTGGAAAATGTGAATGGAGTTCCAAGTAATTATCGATCACTTTCTGATTTCCCTGAAACATAATTAAATGAAGGTTATGCTGAAATACACCTGCGTCATGAGTCATTGAAAGCTTATTCCAGAGGGCTGTCGAGGTCAAATACTGAATCAGCTGAATCAAGGATGTCAAAAATCAGGGTACAATGATGACCTCTCTTTTAAAATGTAACAAATAATTATGAACAAAAATATATATTATTCATATTTCACACAAATTTAAGAATTGAAACAAACAGAAGAAAACAATTAGATAAACTGCGATGTGTGGACAAACGTTCAACTTTATTGGAAATATATAAATAAACTTAGAGAACTTAACCTTAGTCCACTTTCGGAAGATTTGTTTGTTGGTTGATAGCGATTCTGGGCGCGTCAGCGAATGAGTTCATTAGCCCCGTAAGTGTAGTGCATGATTTTCATCGTGAGGCGGCGGTGATCTCCGTCGGTTAGCGGGGTTTCCCTCAACCAGGTATCTCCCACCAGCGGGGCACCGCCCCAGCCGGAACACGCTCTATGCCCCCGACCGGTCTCCTGGCATAGCCTAGTGCATGTTAGTATAAGTGTGAGTAAGAGGTGAGGAAGGACAAGGAAGAGGAAGGAATGATCGCTCGCGGTTTATAGCCCATTTGGTAGAGAACTGCTCCGGCATTCGTCTGGTGTTGATCGAAAAAACCACGGAAAACTACGGATCAGAGCAGCCGGCCGCTAGAATTCGCCTCCAGACAGCGAGTGAATTCGACCTAGTTGACAAGCGAGTGTCGAAAATCTTTCCACTGTCGAGACTCAAACCTAGGGCCTCACAATTAGAGGCACTGCAGTGGCTTCAGTTGATACACTGAGCCACATCTCGCGGTACTTTCGAAAGACATTTTATTGGTGATGCTGAGAATCTGCTTGAATATGACGTACCTGGTCTTCAAATGCAGCTTCGCGAGCTGAAGGATATTATGTTTGTTAGCAGGAGTGGAAATAGTAGTGTGATAGTCGACAAGAGCCAAAAAGCTATTTCAGCAAACTAGGTCATTTTGACACTCTGACATTTTATGTTCATGTGATAATATACAAGAAGATCCCAACATGTATTTTCAATGGGCAGAAAAATGAAGAATAAAACTAAATTTAAACAAATGTACAGCCAAATTTTACACTTCGTAAACGTTATTTCATCCCCCTTTAAAACATTTAATACACCAATTCCATGTCAATCAAAACACGAAACTATATAATAGTTTTGCATTGAGACCACTTTGATATTGAATAAACACACTAAAAACTCTATTAATAAAACTAGTACCAAAATTTGAAAAATTAAAGCATTTTTGATTCTCAATTCCCAACATATTGTGAATGTTCACTATTTTTATATAAATTAATCATTAGACTCACGTTCAAATTTGGTTCTGCTATATGTCTTAATGTTGCTAAAATTCACATTAATAAAATAAAAATTTAAATTGTAGAAAATAAATGTTTACGCAAAACATTACGCTCCATGGTTTACACCAAATAATCCAAACAACTTATGACATCATAGAATAACTTTAGAAAACATTACGAATTTGATTATATGACAAAATCGAAAAATTACACACACCCACATAAAACCATTTTTAATCTTGGCTAATTTTACACATTTCCTCGTAGAATCAAATCACAATTCCCCAAAGACCGATTCAATCCTTCATAAATTACTCCTTTTCCGTATACTTACACTCTACAACACACAACTAACATATTATTTCCTCTCATTATTCTCCATTATTTCTCAATATTAAATATAAATACAACTCTTTCAATAACTAATTCAATCCCAATTTATAGTATTTGTTTTACCCTAACTACTAGGGACAATTAATGTGCGAGTGATCAACTCTGATAAGTCAATTAATTGTAATTTTTAAATCCCCTGAAAGATTTATTCAGTTGAACAGGCAGTAAATGTTTTTTAAAAGCAATATAGCGTAAGTATATTTGGAAATAACGGAAATTTGAAGTTTAAGGAGTTCACAAGTCATCTTTAATTCGTTTCGCAATCTGAAAAAAAATAAGTCACCAAAATACCTTGCGTAATAATTAGATAACATGATAACAATTATTATTTTCACATATCTCCATTCATATTTACGTTCACTAATGTTTACTTTTAGAATGTTGTGAACGGTGTAGTTAAATTAGAACCTTGATTTTCTCGGTTAAAAACAAATTCGGAGACCAACAAACGAAATTTCGAATCTCTCTTCGCTTAATTAAGAATTGCTGAAGTAACCTGGCGTTTCCCAAATATTTCTTTCTCACTCATAATCATTATCACACAGGAAAAGGAATTAATTCTCTCTTTAGTTTAAAATCAATGTAATTGACTTAAAACCGACTGAGGTATCTCCGAGTTGTTGGCTCATATAGCTCAACTCTTGGCATGGCAGTGTCTCGGATCGGGAGGTCTTACTATATGAGCCCCGGTGATGGCGTATTTTCGACTCTAGTTAGACAGCTACTACATCGAATTCATCCGCTGCCTGGAGAAGAATTCTAGCTGCCGGTTGCTCCGATCCTGAGCCTTTCTTAGTTTCTCCTATTGCTTCCAGACGAAGGTCGGTACAGTACTTTTGCAAATCGACACCGTCTCCGTTTCGCACGCCCTGCCCGGTTCCTGCCCCGTCCGCTGCGCTCTCTTGCGAGCTGTTGTACCAACAAGTATTGAACTAAATTGAATCGAATCGAATCTAATGAACTCAAATGGAATGGAATGGAATTGATGCCTTATTTTACGTGGCGAGACTCGGGCCATCAGGCCCGCTCTTCCGTCTGACCACGCAAATTTTGCTACGGTCCCTTTCACCCATTAGCGGAGAAGGGAGGTATCACTCGGGCGGCGAAACAGTCGATTTGAAACTAGCTCAGAGGCGTTATTTAGGCTTGAGAATCTTTTACATGCAAGTAAATCTACTAACATGGGACAGTCGGCTTTACTTCCCCTCCAAAGTAAGGCGTACAAAGTATTTTTCGCTCATAAAAATCCACGGCTTCGATCGGGTTTGAACGCGCGAACTTGGATATAACAGTCCGATAACTATTACACCATCGCCGCTGCCGCAGTATTGCCTCTATAATTGTGTTAAACCAAAAGGACGAAAAAATTATTTCACTTCGAAGGTGAATTAATTGAACAACATTTTGCCTTACAGGTTTCGTATATCGTTCAGGGATCCTATATTCCAGATTTCATGTTTCAAGCTTCAATTCTTTTGACAATCCGTTGACATGTGACAGTCATTTTCTGCTTTTAAGACGAGTATATAATGAGTGAGAAATATTACAACTGTCCTTATTCTCCACACGAAAGTTTAACTGCACCATGTGAGCGATTAAAAACTTATATCGCTATACATGTTTTTTTTAACTCTGCGAAGTGTCATTTAGGTAGTCCTTCAAGAATCTGAATATGATTTAGATATTTAAAGTAATGCAACTAGAGGAAAACAGCAATAATGTTAGCTTGTTACTAATAATTGCCTTCCTTACAAATGGTTGTAAAGCACTTTTAAGACGTTTAAATGTGTTATTTTAGGCGTTTATTTTCTTCACTTCTTTTCATACTTCATATTCGTACTCGTTTTGATTGACAGATATTCAGGCCCGGTTCTTCTTGGAGGTTTGATCACAGAGAAAAAAGAAGAGAAATATCTTCTCTTTTTCTCCGATACCAATCATATATCAGAATGTGTTTCCCTTCCCATTTGGCTTGCAAATTTATCTCCAAATAATAGGAGAGATATTTTACATTATTTATTTTGGAAACAAATTGCAATGTAGCAAATGAATAGATTCGTTAAGGATTCCTTTAGAGAATATACCGCGCCAATGATCCGCTTTATCCACGCAAGAAAGTGTTTATATCATTTTCCTTAAACCACACGTCGTATCCTTCAATTTGTTTGTTTTCACAAGCAGGTCGTAGAATTTTAACAGGGTAGGTCTAATCCAGAAGGGGTGGCGAAAGCAATTCATAAGCAAATGATTACCTGACTTAAATCCTTCAATACTATACCCATTGTTTAATGAACACAAGGCAGGATTGGAAAGCTGTTTGACAAGAGAGAAGGAGGGATTTGCGTTGCTGAGAGAGAGAGAGAGAGAGAGAGAGAGAGAGAGAGAGAGAGAGAGCAATAATTAAATGGTCTGAGTATAATGAACAAGAAAACTTTTACCGGAAAATATTTAAATGCGGTTAGTCGAGATACTTTGAAGTTTCTGGCAAAGAACGAGAAGGAAATGTGGATCTTCGGGGGAAAGAGGAAGAACGAAGGCGTAGGATTTGTGAAGGTAATGGGCGATAGGTGCGTGAGAAGTTGGAAAACAACTAATGAATGGAGAAGTGGAGAGGGTTTAGAGAGGTATTAAACTGGAGAATGCATAAAGAGAAAGAGAGATAAGGAATTTGAGATGGAGCGATGGTGAAGATAGAGAAAGAATGCAAGAAAGAAATCAGAAGGATATATGTAGAGGAGAAAGAAGTAGTTACAAAGAGGAATAAATTTATAAAGAAAAGTTGTGGAGCTTGGTAACGGAATGAAGTGTAGTAAAAATGTCGTGAGGTTTAGAGTAGATTAAGATGCGAATAGAAGGGGTATAGAGGGATAGGAGGGTAAAATTCAGGAGAGAGGTACGAGAAGAATGATGCAGCTGAAGCGAAACAAAAATAAGTTTTGCAGAAGATGAACCTGAATGGAGAGAAGAGAGAGGGAATGAATAAATACATAATAATAATAATAATAATAATAATAATAATAATAATAATAATAATAATACATAAATAAATACATTCTAATAGAAGAGAGATTATGGTACGAAGATTATTTAAGAGATGAGGACGCGCACGAGATGTAAAAAAATTAGGATTGAAAGCTGAGGTAATAAAAAGAGAGAAATATATGAGATGGGCGTGTCGAATGGGAAAACCTTTCTAAAACCTCATCTAAAAAAATAAGTGAATGTGTGTGAATATGATGATGAGCTTTTGTAGAGCCAGCCAAGCGAGCAAGTCTGGAACTGATCACAAACGAATGTAAGACCCGTGGAATTTTGCATAACATTTCTGCTCCTTCCTGCAGCTTAGAATGAATGGATTGTGTTAAAGGAATAGACCCGTATTTACTTGAATGACCGGGGGACGCCTAATTCTAGGCACCAACGCCAACGTTTCAGTCGCCATGCTGTGACCTTCCTCGCCCTGAGGAATCCGCCTAGCATTTCACCCCCTGACGCGACATCTCCCGACCAGTAGATTCTGACTCCGGCCGCGGAAGCCTACGCTTTCAAGGAAATAGGATACATACGCAGTACCCTTCACTACGTTGCTATGTATCATTCGTCTCACGAACGTTTGTCGATGAATTTCGGATATGAAAGTAGTTCTTGTTTCGCACATAGGTGAAGTTCGCAACTGTGTGACCTTGAGGAAATCTAATCCTCTTTGTTTAATTTAACCAGTGAAACAACTCATTAAACGTAATTGATTATAAATTTTTATCTTTTAAACAAACAATATGTTCATTCTGAAATGTAAATTAAATGTTGGTGAAATGTAAATAGCTTTTAAGTCACAATCAATATTATATAAAAGGGAGTGATTTAAATCGCAATGCACGTTGTGATCTGGAGTTCGTTTGCCGATGCAAATAAGTTTTCTTTAACTCAGGAATGAAAGTGTCTAGTTTCTACAAATGTTGCTAATCTCATGGGTTTTTTTCGCTTTTATTATTATTCTGAAAACTTTTATTCATCTTTCAAGTATTTATAGTTTAAATGTTAGAAATGGGTTCTGGAACTCACGAAAACGTGCACAGTTCATTTTCTCCCCCATACGTCACATACAGTTTCTATTTTTTTGACTAAATAAATAGATTTAAAAAATGTCTGATAGTAACGTCGCTGCATTCTATCTTCAGCCCTGCCAGCACTGTTTCACACACCGACGCAGCGAACACTCATCGCGGGCGCCGTTCGTCACCATGCAGGTAGACTGCGCTCGCCAGGTTGCCACATCGTAATTAAAAATTTTCCCGGAATCATTAGTATCACGATTTCGTAAACGAGGGAGGTAACGCCCCGTTTTGCTGATGTACTCTATTTAGAATCGACGTTTTAACCACTATGCTCAATATTTGCGTTTTGGATGTACCATGCCACTAGGACCACGTAGTAATAATTACAATTTTATAACATTCTTATATTTCTAGATAATTCTGTAATCCAGATAAGATAATGGACTTGACGTGAACATTAATATGATAATGAATAAACAATAATACGAAATTAAAATATTTTACTTGATCGCAAACACTGTCCCCGTTTTTCTTCTTTTAAACGAAATTGATATCATACAAAATTTATTTTCAACCAACTCACCGCGAATTAAATGGAGAGTGAACCTAAATTTGTAAAGAAATAGAGTAAGTTGTGTCGTGGGGGTAGCCGCCGATGATTTTGAGTCGTATTACGTCTAGGGTCAGACAGTGGGCCTAACTTTTCCCGTCTTCCGATTGGAAACTTTATGAATCGTTTTAGAATGAAGTAACAATACTGAAAAGGGACTTTATGCCATGAAGTTTTATGTACAATAACTTAATTTTGAAAATTATTAAATTTCATGTTCTGCATCAGTTTCAGAGGATATTAACAAACAAACGTCTTCAAATTTGGTGTTCCTTAGCAAATCGCTTTATATTTCTTATGTATACATCCCATTCTGACGGTTTAAAACAATAAAACTAATTATAAAGACGTTAATTAAAAGTCCAAAGTAATTTTTTTCAAAAATAATTTTTCAAATACTCCAACATTGATTTTTGTCGTCAAATTCCAGGGGAAACATTGGTTTAGAGTAGTTAATGAATTCCAATGATATATTGAAATTTGCCAAAGTTATTAGCAGTTAAAGTTACATTTTCATTTCAGGAGAACGATACATATATTCACTTATCACTTGTAAATATTGCTTTTATTATAGATACTCATACATTTAAAATGTATATCATCTTACTTTAGTTTATTCTAGGATGGTGTTAGAGCTTCATTCTGTGTCGCGGTTATCGACAACTTCATATTTATATTATTACTGTACATAAAATACAGAATATGTGTTTTAAATGGTGTGATCCAAATGACGAGGAAATTATTACTCGAGACGGGGAACCGAGTATCAGTATTTTCGTTTCAGTCTGTGAGAGAAATGGACATGCTTCCAAGAAAGACGGCAATTTCTACCAAAATCAGCATTATAAAGTAAAAAAAAACGTTTCTAATTGATTTCAATGCAATAATGTGGACATTATGTAGAAATGGATGAGTGCTGAGAATTCTTAGAACGGCTTGCAAGAGCCCTGAATATTACATAAGCTACGGTTGTAGAATAAGAATAATTCAAAACTTACACATTTTCACACAATTTCAAAAATTACACAAATTTAATTATTTTGAAAGATGTCTCGCGTCTTAACATGCACTTTTTCAGCAGTCAAAACTCAAAAATTGTCTGTGAAAAACAGCTTCAAATTTCGAATTTACAGTAGCGGTTAAATGACATATTCTTAAAACATCTCCAAATTTTTCAAAGAAAATTTCCATTTAGGACGAGGTTTTACTGTTCTTTAATATTCTTAAAACAATATTTCCGTCCTACTATTAGGAAACCAAACAATTAAGAAAATGTTAAAAAATGTACTTTGGACGGTGAATATGTCAGCTGGCAAGTTCGATTAGCAACCCGCGACCACAAAAATTAGAAAACTAAGACGGGAAAGTCAATTCCATTCTGTAGCGCCACTAGTTTTATTTATAGTCCTTCTTATCACTATAAGTCTCCATGTAACACTTCTATTCATTTATTTAGAAGAAATAAGACCACCAGAGGTAGTCTCTTTCAGATAAGAATGAACTACCTAATTAATTACATATCATTGCTAATTTACATATTATTAAAATCCTTACACTATTTTGTTCTTGATGCGTTCGAACTTATTACGAGAAATACTAATACACTGTTAAGAGTACCATTTTAAATGTGTAATTAACCCAGAGGTTTGTCAAGAGATCAATTATAATGTTATATATTTATTCGCAAAAAACACTCAATTCCGCTCACGTCAATTCTATTACTCGAAAGCACTGATTCCTTATTTTAATTAGTTGTACACTGAGTTCACATTCGTTTAAGGATGAGATATTTCATTAGAACGAAAGGCAAGACAAGGATTATCATATAACAAAAAATACTTCCACAGCAGAGAGATTGACCCTGACAGACGAGGAGAGGGTGGTAGTATATTCTAGCTCGTTGGTCGTCACCGAGCGTAAATGACTTTTTACCGTGACTCACGAGAGAAACAGGCCTAGGTGCGAGACGCTATTTTATCTGCGGCGTAAGCAAAGCCGTGCCAGCCGATGGTGGAAGCTTGTGTGTGCTTGGCGGCGCTTGTCTTTTTATTTTCGAAGTGATGGAGTGAACAAGAAAGCGTTTGAACTGATGCCCCCAAACCAAATTTTACAGCTATCAATTCCACTCCCAGTGAATAGTGAAAGACTTTTTTTATTTGATATTGTTAATGGGCTAAAATGTATTAGAAATAATTGGTTCTCTGAGTGTGGAAAATGTTTAAAGTATCCTACTTTTGATGATTTTTGCACTATAGTCACAGCGGACTTCAAATTTCTTGAATTATTGTTCAATAAAGAAACAATTTCTTGAGTTATATACGGTCACGTGTTGTGTAATAAAGTATTGTTTCCATCAAATATTCAGAAACGTAACGCAACTTCACTCGTAAGATATTTGAGAAAGGAATGTTTCTGCGCTAAAGTGCATGTATAAAAAGATGTTTATTTTGCTAACTGTGGCCCCACAACACAATTTATGGACATTATTTGTACGTGGTGGCATATTGTCAATGTCGAGAGTGCATTAGAGGGCCGAAGGTTAAATGACAACTTCAGAGAACCTGATAAGAAAATCTTTTTCAGCAAATTGACTTTTTAAAGAAAATGTGTCATTGGTTGAAAAATTGAAAACATTATGTTTCTGCCCCGAATGCCTGAGTGTACAAACTGTGCAGGGTCTCTGGATGCTTTTGCTGAATTAATTCCTTGTTTATTTGAGAAATATAATGTTAATTATATTTTGAGGGGGAAATTTGAAACTGACAACTTGGAAGATTTTCTTCGTACAGGCAGCTTAGGAGCTAATTATTATATTAGTTATATTTGGCTGTTTGAAGTAGAGAAAAAATTGATATTTAAGGATACTTTGTCTCTCTATTCCACGAATAAAGCTGTATAGTATATATAATAGTATATAAAGTAAATATGGGGTTTTGAAATTCAATTTTTCTGACATTCCCGAAAATATTTTGCATGTGATAGTTTTTATATCTGGGTAGGCTGTCGTGTAAGAACTTTTCCTTAATAAATATAATGTATGTATGGCATGGGTGCAAAGCAACAAAGAGGTAGATGTGTGTATACTCAATGATTTTTTACCTGAGTATGATAGGGGTAAACTGGTTTGTATTAGGCAAACTAATGGAAGTTTGTAAAGCAGCATTTTTGTGTGACACAAATGAACTATCAATTCTATTTTAAATGTCAAAAAAGTTTAGTGGTGGTTATGCCTTCACAATAGACATAAATGAGCATTGTAACTGTAAAAGAAGTACCAAAGACTTGTTTCACAGCATAATGCTAAGAGTATGCAAAACCTTTGTAAAGAATGTAATAAATATTAAGAATGATGACATTGTTGCTAATAAGTGTGAAAGGCAATGCAAGAAATTTAAAACACAATAAAAGTATGAACTCTCTTATCATATTTAATTTTCTTCATTCTTTTCCCAGATCCTTGCCTTATATTATTCTTTCCCATATCAACTCGTATTTTTATGTATTTCATGAATGCATAATATTTATCTATTTTAATTTTTATATATTTATAAAAACGCCAAAAACGTGTATGGTTTACAGGAGCCGTTCTTTCTGCGCTGGTTTTTGTTGGGCTCCAGAGTCCCAAATATCTTTACTGTAAAGTAGTATTAGTGCGGGAGAAATGATAATTTATTAACTTAAAGCCAATTGCAGTTTTCTATTTCTACCATGCATTGCATGGAAACTGAATTAATAGCGTGCGATGATCGGAGCGCTTTCCACAGAGCCAGTCCACAGCACGACTTTGATGACGTCACAGATTCGCGCTAGGCCTTCCTTTCTCGTGGACCACGAGGGCGTCACAATGCGAAAAACACATTCACGCACGATAGATAGCTTATAAGAGAAGAAAATGAAGCACGAGTTAATGGCAAACAATTTTAATTTCACTGTTTTCAAACTCTTTTTAATAATTATTAACTTATAAGAAACTATTAACACATAATTAGAACGAATCTATTAACACATTATATATTATATAACTCGTGGCAATTGTCTTAATCTACACCAATTTGTCAACTGATTGCAAGTTTTTTCTAAAATACCTCAGTAATTTTAGGTAATAAATAAAATACTCCAGAGTTCGCAGATTCGAATAGATCCTCAGGAACGTCAGCATTGCTTTCAAGTATTTTAAATTCAGTAATTGTAACCACAATGTACCAGTTATACAATAGGACTTCGTATATGAAACAACATGCTTCACTGCGTTGTGAAATCCGAGCCTCCTGTTATACAAACTATAACGAAGGTGAGGGTTTCTTTCGAATCAATCATGATGTGTAGAGACGAAACAAATAATTATTCGCAATAGAAACATTTTTAATGATTGGAGAAAAAATGCTTAGATTTCGTGATTAAAACTAATATAATATATTTTAATAACTATACACAGATTATATACTTACACTGATGTTTGTGAAAATTGCAACACCCAAAAGAAATAGTCGGTATCACTAAAAAAATCGATGTATATGTAAAAACGTGTATCCATAAGAAGTGATTAAATTTACATGGCGATAGCGGTCTAGCAGCGTCCTCCTTTGTATGACAAGTCAGGTCAATGTTACGCCACCCTCAGTCGATATATAGACGCCAAACAACGTAGAAATGTGCAAGCAAGAGCTGGAATGCCTCGTCGACGCCAAAGGAAGCAGTATTAGAATCTGAGTGCGATCGAATGGAGCAAAATGATCAGTCTTTGAGAAGCGGTTTTTTTCGTATCGTGTCATTGGGCTCGAACGGGGCGCGCTGCTATTACACGTGATACGTGTGTGGATCCAGTGGTTAAGAGGAGAGTCGTACACTGCAACGAGTGGATTCTGGACCACACAATGTGACCACAGCGCGTAATCTGTCTTGCAGGAGGACCAGAACTTGTTCGTTCTGGTCCCCCTGGAGCCACTGTCGATGCTTTGTGATCAAATATAGAAACCGCATGGCAGTTTGTCTCCCCAGCAGCATATCCAGGCTCTCTTTGAATACATACCATGAAGTCTAGAGGCTCTTATGGCACCGCGTGGCAACTTTACACCGTACCAAATACTCAAGGTCAAAATTCAGGTACACTTCTGTAATTCTAATCATTTGTATATTGTGATATTCTTGGAATGGAATAAATTTTATTGCAATAGTATGTCTCCTTGGTATTGTAAGTTTCACAAAAACCAGCTTCATATAAAAATAACTACTTTCTTTGTGGCCGGGGGCACCGCCAGCGTTCGGTCGCCTATCGCGAACTGCGAACGTGTCGCCGATATCTGTACCTCGCGTGCGGGCGCTAGCTTTGACGAGGGGCACATGAGGCCAAGGGCGACCGGTAAACAACAGAAGTGCGCGCGCGCGCACACACACACACACGCGCGCACACACACAGTCCTTCGGGGCAGTGAATGAACATGACAGGCAGAATGGCTTTTCGAAATTCGCTGTTCGAGTTATGTGATATCACCGGCGTTGTGACTTGACTGTTCGTGGAATACAAGCTCATCTGATGAGCTCAATGGGTCACAGGCAGGTGAGCGATATAGTTTAAAAACTAATACTAGAAAAATGTATCTTTATTATTTGCAGTAATGTTGCTGATACCGCTTCCCTGTTTCGAGTGTTTGAAGAACCCCTACTAGAGTGGCTGTCTCCAGTCTAACCATCCATTTTGAATCTTCCGACTCTTCCTTCCACCGGATGGCCCTACTCCGCGAGCGGCCACCATGGCACTGGCCTTCTTCTCTCACTATAACACTAAACCGGTCCACGGGCGAGTACTTTCTGTATGTACTTCATAATTCCAACTCTCGTGGTCCGTGGGCCCCTACGTGCCAACTGGTAGAGGGACCATGGTTGCACCTTCGTAGCGTTCCACCGACACTGGTAGAACAATACGGAACGCAACCTTATGGCAACACCCCCACACTATTTCCGGCGGGAGAAACCACGTAATATAAAGTAGTATATTTCTTTCATTATACCCCAGTTTTGTCATTTTTATCAGAATAGAAAAATATTAGAGAGATTGGGTAACTAATAACAAGTCCTTGGATGAAATGTGCAGGTAGACACCGAGACCTCTGGTTTTGGATCGAAAGCAGAAATAATTCCAATTGCTGCAAAAAGTGGAGACGAAACATTTAATATGTGCATACTCCCAAGGCAACCCATTGATCCTCGGGCTACTCCGCTTGGTCAAGGGTGAACTGTACCGGCATTCTGAAAGACTTGAAACGACACTCTCTGAAGATGTCGCTCAAGTCTTTCTTGCTTTTCTGCTGACGTTGGGTTCTCAAACCATGCTTCTGAACCATAAAATCACAAGGTTTGATGAACCCCTTATCGTTAAGTGTGTGAATCGATGCAGTCACAATATTCATGAATTTTGATTGAATGTGTATGGATTTTGTGACACTCTCCCGTTGATAAGTCAAGGTGACACAAAAGAACAGGATTCGCTTGGCAGGACTTATCTCACCGGTCCTGAAGAGACATCTCTTATTAACTGACTGCATTATTCTTGAAGGATTACTCGATCACTTCCAGATGGAGGATGTATCCTTTCAAAAAAATGCAGTGACAATTCAAGCATTCTTCCGGAAACAAATCATTAATAAGCGCAGGAAAGAGAATTTAGGGCAATTATTGTGCATGTGCAGTATGAGGCTCACCAAATTTATGTTGGGCAAGATGGCTGGCCATGGCATTACAATTGAGGAACTTGTTAATTAATACAAGGTGAATGGAAAGAAGGGTGTTGCTGTTTGTCTTGGTGTTCAAGTCAATAGCAAGCCGCGTGTAACAAGAAACACGCGTGTTTTGAACAATATTCTTAGATATTTGGAAGATAAATTTTCAACAGAGCAGTGGTACAAATTATTGGAAATTCGAACTGATGTTAATGTAAAAAGCTGGGTGGTTACTTTTTCACAGT
Source organism: Gryllus bimaculatus (assembly GCA_017312745.1). NCBI lineage: Eukaryota > Metazoa > Arthropoda > Insecta > Orthoptera > Gryllidae > Gryllus > Gryllus bimaculatus. The sequence goes on from BOPP01000089.1 coordinate 1,195,984, forward strand.
CATATTGGTACTGTTATATATTGTCATTGTTACCGTTTCATATTGTCATTTCATACTGACTGTTCTATAACAGCCATTCTGGTCCTGGTTTTGTTTCCAGAATATTTGAGCAAATGCTGGAATGGATCCCTTGATTGCTTCCGGTCAGTCGAGTAAATAATTCCTCCCAAGTCACAGTCTCATAATAAAAAGTTTTTCAGATTTGCAATGCTTGTTTCACTTTACTTTTTTCTTTAATTTTTGAAGCCAGTGATACGATAAACCTAAGATTATTAGATTGCTTAATAAAAAGACCATTAGTTTGGTTCTCTCCGACACTGCATGTACCTTCATATTGTACGTTAACAGGAATCATAATCATTGACTTCTGGTCAGTATTCTCCTTATACCGAACCTTTGTAAAAGGTTTCTTTTCCCTGATATTTTCTTATTTTATTTTTGCTTTGGTAATCCAACGGATAAAATTTTGTGATTTAATAGCTTTTGATTGGTTGACATTTTAGAACTATTTTGGCAATTGCAAAGTACCATATTATTTCCAGCAGCAAAATTAGTAAAAAGTGGAAGCTGGTTGTATTGTTTTCGGTATAATTTTGTATAATGTAAATGAAATTAATTTAAGTTTGATGCAGATTATTGTGTAAAGTACGTATCACGCTAAAGCTGGTAAAATTAAATTACTGCATCATAAATCTCAAAGCTGTATCATTTAGACCGACAATAATAAAATTATATCATTGTTGGAAATAAAATCTTTAAAAAAGATTTTCATGTGACATGGCTTTTTGTAATAGTTTGTATTGAAGAGGTTAAAATGTTTTAGAAATTAGTCATGAGATCTATTCAAAATGCGTTACTACTGTGCAGGGAGTGCAACTGATTAGACAAAATATAGTGGTATGGCGAAAAGGGATTTCTATTAAATCCGTACAATTCCTTTCAATTATTTTCCAACTCAAACATTTTAGTTCAGTAAGCTATTTGATTAATGAAGTTTTTAAGAACATTTATTTCAAAAATTCTGGACATCAGGATGCAAGTCCCAAGCATTCGCATTTTGCTAGTAAGGAACTCCAGCTCTGTATTGACGTAGTATACCTTGAAAAGTTAACATTAACACCAGCAATTTCTAATACCTTTGTAAATACTCACCCTTGAAGCTATACAAAATTTGATTGAGGTGCTGACGTGTGCAAAAAGTTACAGTTTACGATATCTCACAACTGTGGTGTAGGAGGGATGGACAATCCATTGCGTAACTCGTTTAAAGAAAAAAATCCTATGAATCATTAAAGAAAAGAATGCTATAAAATAATTAATCATTGTTCAGGAGCTAAAGAAAAAAGCTGTCGTACAGCACAATATGAAATGATAATGCTGTAATAATGAATGTATAAAAAATCTATAAACGATCAAGATCACCCATTTGCTCATAGAGAGTTGTATCAAAGTGATTCCTCAACTTCATAAATGCGTTTACATGCTCAATCGGCAGCTCGCTGCGCCAGTCATCTGTTCGTGTTCCCAGTAGACCAGGAAGCATTCACCTGTTGGTGATCCTGATCAAAGTGATTAATTTTATTAGTCAAAAATTGTTAATAACTGTGTGTGACGAGCTATTTGGGAAAAGTTAATTTGAAGTTACATTTTGATTTTCAATTGAATTTAGTTTTTCATTTAGATCGCATAAATCCTTACATACATCAAATTTAAGTTTCGCTGAATATCTGGTTAATATCAAAGACAATGTTTTCCTGTAGTGATTGTCTAATTGCGTCCCGAGGAACGAGAGGTATTTAACGTGACACTCGATGTGAATCAAGCGCGCTACGTGCACAGTGTTGTCGAGTTGGGCGTAACCGCTCCGTCCCTCTAGAAAGCAGGATGATGTCTCCCTTAGGAGTGATTTAGGCTTACAAGTTTGTAAAATTCTCCCATTTGAAACGGTAGATGTCCTTCACATTGCGCACATTGATTCTTCGATATGCTAGCTACCTGAGGAAGAGTTTTTAAAACAATTTCAACAGTTAGTTTTTCCACAATTTTAAATTTCTCGTCAGCGCTGTTGAGTCCTTGTTAAAACGACAAACATTACGGTCTCATTTCTCCAAACCTAGATGGTGAAATAGTTTCAAATTCTACCAGAACATAGAAGAATCTCTCACCTTTCGATTAATATAATAAAAGAGGCATGTTAAACATAACGCTTATCTCGCTCTATCCACCTTAACAGTGGCGCCCAGTGCGCGTGGCTTGGCTGCCCCACCCTTGTTATGCCTCCGCCTGGGACCTCACGGTCAGCGAGGATTCGGCGGCGACGCATGCTGTCACTGAACCATCTCATTAGCGTGGGCGCCATTGGAGAGAGAAAGAGAGAGAGAGAAAGGGAGAGAGAGAGAGAAAGGGAGAGAGAGAGAGAGAG
>BOPP01000089.1:1213433-1270796 GCA_017312745.1 Gryllus bimaculatus
CTTTCCTGATATTTATTAGTGATCTCATGCATTTCATCTGGGCTCTTTCTAATCTAATTGAATAAGAGGAATTATCTACTTAAGCAACACATTTTAATTAGACATAATGGCTATTTAGACAATTAAATTATTCCGAATATTAATATCAAACGAACATATTTTCTTGCTCTGTTAAAAAAATTGGATTCTTATTGATGATCTTCAAGTACAAACAATGCTGGGACTGAAACGTGCATGCTAGTATATAACAAATATGAACAGATGTAATTTGTTATGGAGAACCAGCACTGGAGAGTAATTAAAATACATATTCTAAAAATAGATGAGAGAGAAAGGAAGTTTAAAAAAATGTTTTCATCAAGGTTTTTAAAAAGCATTAAATCCCTTTATATGATAATTAAAAAGTTATCTCTGGCAAACAGATGAAATTAAAGGATTTCTGAGAAGTAGAATGTGAAAATAGTTTTCCTACCTTTCCCTAAAAATATTTTGAAGCTTTTAGGATCACTAGAGATTTAATACTTCTTTTAAATGCAGTTATGGTTGAATAATTGAAAAGAAGAATGTTCAGCAACTGAAGCCTAGTTTAAATCTTATAATTTGCTTTTCTAAAACGAAGATGTTCACATCTTGTACGCAAAATCTTATTAAAAAGAAGCATTTCATCATTCAGCAATTTCATCAGAAATGCATAAGATCATGTTTGAAATCTGACATTAGAATTATATACCACCTTCATAAAGTGATGAAAAGAAGGTATTTAAAAAATATTTTTACCAATACAAAGAAATTGCAACGCTCATGTAAATATTCGTAAATTTACAGCTGATTAAATATCTCACTACAAGAATTTAGGAGACACGATGAGGGCCCAGAAAATTAATAGAGAAAACAGCATTTTTAATATTAGCACTAAATAACTTCATTATAAACTAATCAAACCCAATTCATTGGATGTTTCTTTAGCATATAAGATCACATATTGCATACATAGCATATAAGATATCAGATCATATATTGCATTACGTTGTTTTGTTTTTACAACAAAATGAAATAACTAATACACACTGATTAACAGCTTTCAGCAAGAAATGCCGCAGAACAAAACCTCACAAAATTGTTTTTCGTAATTTAGCACACACCCTGTTCAAGAACATCTAATAAAACTGCAAAACATTAAATATTAAAAAACGAAGGTCCTCATTAATACTGCCGTAACATAGTAAGTACACATACGGTACAGCAGTACTTTACCACACCAATAACACAAAAGGAATTAATCAATTATGCAACACGTGAATAGCCAATATTAAATGGTGGGCAGCTTCTTTCTTGGAGACTTGCTGTGACATGACATCAGCTGCATCATAAACAGTAATGCACTGAGAATGAGAATGCAATCTGAGAATAGGCACACCATATCATATATTACATTTTTCAGTCACAATCGACATTGTTTAATTGATTTTGGATTTTCCCTGAGTTCCTGCATATCTAATGAAACCATAACATGTGACCTTTTCTTTTCCAACTAATTGAAGGTATTTAAAAAAATGTCTCCCTGTTACAAAATCAAAGATTTCTCTTTTGCAGATATTTTATTTTAAAAATTTACTAGAAAAGCTCTGTAAAAGTTATAATAACAACACCCTAAAAGAAATTTTCAATTTTATGGCCATACAAACTTCACAAGCTTGGATGTCTTTGCATTTTGTCATGAGAATCTTAAAAAATGCAAAACAAAAGCAAAAGAAATCGCATGTACCACACTTATTAAACCAATAATGGAATACGGAGTTAGTTGTTGGGATCTGCAAAGAAAAGGACTAAAAATAGCTTATAGAAGATACAAAACAGAGTGGCAAAATACACTTTTCAGAGGAACATACCTGCATATTGGGCAACATTAGAACACCGAAGATAAAGGGCACGACTTTGTGTACTGTATAAACCTTATACTGGCTGCTTCGTGGAGGGAAAATCAGGGAAGGCCAGATTATTTAAATTGATTTGATCATATATATAAAATTAGAACACAAATACAAAGAATAGATGTTTGCAAATTCTCCTTTGTCAACAGAACAATAGTATATTGGAACAATTTGCTTGCGAGTTTTTGAGCCCTTCCCCAGCTCAATACAAGGTTTTAGGGGAGAAAATATAGAAAATTAGTCAATAGGGTGAAAACATGTAGAGAAGTGAAGTGAAGTGAAGTGAAGTGAAAGATGTGATTATTAGGTAGTCTACAGTTAAAACTTATTGAGCAGTTAATATTTAGGTAAAGTGATATGTGATGCGGTGTAGTGAAGTGAAGTGATTTCAATTCTTTCTGTTTGTTTCGCTAATCTAAAAGTCATTGTTTTATGTTAAGTTATTTATGCCAATGAGGGTATCATGTATTGAAAATGTAATAATTATTATAAGTATTGTATTGTGGTGTTATATTGGTAAAATGTTAACCCAGATTTGTCTAAATATTCTTAAGAATGATAAGATGTAGGCTTGTGTAAACGAGAGGGTTCAGTGGTCTGCATATGTTTGTACACAGGTATGTATGTTTATATGTATGTACGATGTAAGAATGTGTGTATGTATGTATGTATTCATGCATGTACATTAATGTAGTACGTAAGTTTACTAATCAAAGAGTTAGTATATATATTTTGGGGATTTTTAATATTTGTACATAAATGCCATCAGCATGTGCTAGGTAGTGACAATGAAATTATGTTTTTATTTTGTTATTTTATATATACATTTTTTTGTATTTGTAATTTTAATTGTTCTTTCATGTTTCTACATTCTGACACCAGGCAACATATGTCCAATTGTAGAATAAAGTTTCTATCTATCAATCTATCTCACTATCTATCTATCTAAGATACATAGAGTTCTCCCTTACATTTTTAAATATAATACATCAGACCTAGATGCTTATAAAATATTATTTATCAGCCTTCTTTCTTGCATCCCTGTGCACCTCTATATAGGTTCTCATCTGAATGGATTTAATAAAGATATTAAATCATATAAACAAACAGGAGCCTACACTGAATCAAAGGGGATTCCAGAAAACAAAAAGAATGATTCTAGCCAACAGAGACTATATAACAAACTTATTTCCAGCTAGGAGGGAACAGGGGATAAAAGAGGAAAAAGTAAAATTTAAATTGCAAGATGTGATTTTCTTTTTTATAAAAATTATTTGTATAAAGAATTACATTGTTTCAGTTCAATTGCGGTTTATTTCATTTGCTTCTTTAACTGCTTTGAATCCTTAAAGATTGTGAAAAAAAGTAAATTAAAAAGAAATGATTTAGTTGAAGTGGAAAAATGTAAATTTTTTACTACTTATAACTCTTGTCAGCAGAAATTTCTTTGAAGTGTTTCCGAAACATTACAGACGAATATGGTTCCAACTACAAATAATAAGTTATAATAAAAATTAAAGAAAAGAAAGAAAGGAAAGAAAAAAAATTCTACAACAACATACACTAGTGTCTCAATAACCTATGTGCATGAAAAAGTTATTAGCTGGCTGACAACTTCAATAGAAAATTGTCAACATTTTCCAGAAGTTATGCTGAAAAGTAAGGCTTTGTAATTATAACCCTGCTTCAGTAAATATACAATATTTTCATATTTGAAGTTCAATTTCAATAACTTCTTTTGGCAAATTGATGAATTCTTGAATTTTTGCTAAATGTTTTAATGGTTATCTTGTTAATACTGATAATTATTAAAAATATTTTATTTTTATTTTTTATTATTAGGGTTTTGTCCAGAATTATTTGAGACTATTTTTTAATAAAAAACATTGAAAACAGAAACACCTTATGAAACTAAATTATGGTTTTTGGTTAAAGTTTTTCTCTCTATGTTTCAAGGACTTCTTTTCCTCTTCTTCTGAAGTTACTCTAAATTTAAGATGAACAGAAACTATTATATCTACCATCTTTAAGACAATTAAACAATGTTACATTTTCAAACTAAGATTTTTGTAAAATTTACATAAATGAAACAAATTGAAATTATTATAGATACAAACCAAGTACAAATAAACGTGCCTCAAAATAATTTTGTCATTTTTTAAAATAAATTGCTTACTCTAAGAAAGAAGGTTCCTAATACCTGTAAGCCCTTTCTAGATTCTGTGGAATCAGAGGCAAGAGTGAGCATAATTTTGAAACATGAAACAAGTCAGTTATGTGTGTTGGGAGATGAAATAAGGAGAGTACACTGGTAATTTCGAAGTTTTTCTTCATTAACACAAGAATAGAATTTAATGGAAATATAAAATATTATTCCCCATCATCTTTGGCAACAGCTCATGAAGAGACAGGGTCTACCGAATGGGTTGCCCTTCTGTTTACAAGGGTTTGCACAGGTGATACGTTATCATTGCAATGACTCACATCAACCCCTATTTCTATTTACTAGTCTGATGACGACACCACATTTAGTAGCTCCTTAATTTGTACTCACAAGACTGAGAGCAACCTATTCGAGACCCAATCCTCAGGTGAAAATTTCCCAGGATCGCAAGGGAATTGAACTCTGGACCTCCGATTGTAGCAAGCTCTGCTAGCCCCTACACTTTAGAGGTAGTCATAAAATATTATTAATATTCATAATTACAATTCTTTATTCTGAGAATTGAAAGGAATAAAAATATTAATAAAGCATACAAAAATTACACTTTTTCACAATAATCACTTAAGATCTGAACTGCAACTTTTCAATTTGGAATACCTTTACAGTTCTATTTTTCTATTATAATTTTGAAATTTTATTTATTCATTTAGCTATATTTGTTTTACATTTTAGCATCTTACTTCATATTATACAAGTTTAAACTATTTTCTCCCATTTAAAACAAAAATTAAAATAGCCCTACCAAGAAACAAAGAATGGGGCATCTTTGTTTTGAAGTCACAGGCTCTGATTCACTGAATGTGTAAGTATTCAGAATGCATATGAGAATAGTGATAGCCAAGGCTCAATGTAACCAATAAAAGGAGACTACTGAATAGTGAATCCTGTACACATAATGGGAGTAAAGAGACTTCAAAAACAATTGAGTGGAATACACTTTTGTAAAGGGCAGATACTTCGACATTTAGGAAATGAAACTGAATAAAATAGGATTCATCTGAAATTCTGACAGATAGGAAACTGCTAAATGGAAGGAGAAAAAAAAAAAAATGTCAGACATGAATGAACAAAGGATTATACACTCCATTTTGGGAGACAAGGAAGACTAAGCACGAAAAAGAAGGAAATTAATATTATTTTCATAAAATAAAATAATTAAAAAATTTAAAAAAATTGTTTGCAGTAGTAAATGGCAAGAAAGTAGAAGACCATAAAAAATTACACTATTGGTTACAAGCAAACAGCGAAGACCGATTGAAAAAAGTTTGTGTAAAGGCCAACTTCATTGCTGCATCTGGAGTTCTCAATAAAATATGATTCTTGACAGCTTAAATCCATATTTTCTGAAGTGTTAAGTGTTGCAGTGTTAATTAAGCAACTGTTACTCATTGAAGGTAAACAAAAACAAGCCCAGTTTTTGGAAGCTAACTTACAATTAATTCATTCCAAAACAATAAAATACCACAAACATAAAACAAATAAAAGAAGAAATTACATTAATACACAATTTCATCTTTCATAATCTCACAGAAGACTAGTGTGAAATCTTAGAATACATGCATACATTAAGAATCATTTTCTGTTTCTCATAGAAAAACATTCATTTTTTTCATTCCCCCCCCTCAAAAGAATTTTCTTCAGTGCCTCACAATTAGTAAAAGTTTTTAGACATGTATGGATAATTTGATATGCAATGAGATAAACTCTATAAAAAGTTGAAAAAGGAAAAGAAAGAAAGAAATATGGCATATGTGATTGAATACAATCGTACAATATAATTTCAATTCAAAGTTTCCATGTATACGTTAATTAACTACAAACAATACTTGTAACCAGGGGTGGATCCAGCTGATGATTTGGGATTGGGGGTATAATAGATTTTTTTAAAATAATAAACATATTTGTAATTATATTGTATATTATGAAGGTAATGGAGATATGATACCACACAATATTATTGTTTAAATATTTACATAATACAAATATAAATATTTAAATCAATTTTGCCAAATAAAGGAAGGTAAACGAAAACTCTAGGCCTTTTGGATCCGCCAGTGCTTGTAAGTAATATGAATCTATTAGTTATGCTATCTTAATAGTGTTCTATGATTCTCTTATATTCATTACTATTCATTTATTACTATTAGTGTTCTTAAAAAAGAGTGTCCCACAACCTTCAGGAAACATCAATATTGTGCTCATTTATTACTTTCTTTCATTATTATTTTTGTTTTAAAAAATTTATTCAATTATTGACATGGCCTAATAGCAGACTTTAGATGTTTCCCTCTATATAAAATGGTGGTTCTATCAGGAACATGTCAATAACTTCTTTATCAAGGAGTAAAGGCAGTTCTTTTGAAATGACAAAAGTTATGAAATAATCCCACTTTCAGAAACATTTGAACTTCACTCTTTCATACAAATGCTCCTCCTTGATTGAGATTGATAATATGAAATTGACATTGCATGAAACCCATTGCAGAGTTGGCATTTTAACAAACAACAAAGGGCACCCTTCTCATAAATAGAAATCCATAGTACAGCTTCATGCAAACTACAGTCATATTTATTTAATCAAATCATAGTAACCTCACTGACCTAGTTAGAGGAAGCAGAGATTTGTACTATTTATTTACTTTTCATATGTAACAAACTACCATAAAAAGCAAATATGACAATATCTTTTGAATTACCTTACTCCACCAACTTTGTGAGTCTTTTTCTAGTTTAATTAAATGCAGCTATTCATTGGCAGCATTAAGGCACTGATGTGATCATTGTGCAAGTGATTTCATTTGTTTTTCCTCTCCATGAAATTCCTCCAAAATGATCAATGGTGAATCTGGAAATAAAATATCAATCAAATTTTTTGAGAACCTTAAATGATTCAACTCATTTTTACTACTTCATTGACATATTGGGAAGAGATTTTCAAGCAAATTAAACACTGTCACTTTATCTTATTTACCATGTAGAAGTTTTGCAATCTGATGAGACTGCATCATTTTGTACATACTGTAATTAATTCAAAATCTTCATCTAAATACGACATTCACTAAAATAAAGCATTATATAACAATGTACAATTAAAACAAATGCTAAAACTAAAAATAGTTCGAAGTTAATAAAAATTATGAAACTACACTCAGACTACACTAATTATTGCACCACATTTAAGTTCATGATACATTGAATTTTTAAAGATAGTCAACAAGTTTTTCCTCTCAAATCAGTTAAACAATTCCTCAGAAGTTTCAATTTCGGAAAAAGTTTTAAGAATTGCAGGTCAATTAGGAAATACAATGAAATAAAAAGCCATTATAAAGGAACCACAAAACACAAACAATCAATTTTAAAACTTACCTGCAGGCAAGCAATTCTCAGTTGCTTTGTAAATAAGTTTCACATATTACAAACAATTTGGAACAATGACAAATTCACAAACTTTTTCAAGTGTCTGAATATCTAGGGCATAAGGCATGTCAATAACTTCCTCTCCTGGTGTCAACTATACTGAAATGAGTTCACTCTGAGGGCAACTCACTCAAGTGAAGGCTGGGAGGGGCATAGAACTCACGAAACCAAAAGGGAAAGAGGGAGGAGCAAAGATTATACTAACTAGGTCAAAGAGAAATAATCAATAAAAGGAATAACTAAATTGTCCTACAATCAAATACTGAAAAAGGGGCTAATTTATTGACGAAAAACTATTTATATTTGGAATGGTACGAAACTTATCTTGAACAATAATTTATTCTACTGTAAATATTATCATAAGCTGAGGAAAAAAAGAATAGACTCAACACTGGAATTAATTGTATCATGCCTTTTTATTCAAAGGGTCTCTTAGGATAATGTCTTAGGATAGTTGTATCAGATTCTTGTGGAAAATAAAATACTTATCTAAACCAAAGGTGAAATTCAGTCCATGACTAGAGATAGAATTTATACAAGACTGACTCTGATATTACTAGAATGCTGAGGCATATGTAACTCGAGCCTACATTTAGTGCCTCGCATATTTTAGTACATTTTTTGAATTGGACACCCTAAACCAAGTTCTCACTCTCCAAGGACAGAATTTTTCCTTGACATTTCTCACAAACGTCTTCTTCTTAGGTAATTTGTTCCTAATACCAACATTTAAAGCAAATTGTCTGCATTATTTTTTTCCATTCTATTGTTTATATAAGGGATATAAGAAATAGAAAAGGTATCATTCATACATAATGGAATCATCAGGTAGACAAAAATTTGTGTTTTCTGGATATAACAGTAATGAATATTGAAGGAAAAATTGAAACAAATGAGTTTCGAAAAGAGTGTGATTGTGGTAGAATATTAAACTTCCTGTCATCGCATCCTCTTCAGCATAAGAGTTCTGTCGTTTATTATTTGGTTGACTGAGCATTAAAATTATCCCATTCTTAATTTCATACATAGAATTCAAAAACTGTTTTCGATATTCTTATAAGGAATAATTATCTAGGACATTTTACCCAAAAACTTATTTCGAAAAGGTTGGTCACCTTTCCCAGGACTCATAATGAATTAAAAATTAGAATGACGTTAGTTTATGTGAGAAGAATGATGCCATTATTATTCATTATATTCCAAGTACAAACAATCTAATACAAAAGAATGCAGAAAGTTTGAATTGTACGTTGATATAAGGAACAAATTAAATAATAAGACATTTGCGAGAAATGTCCAGGAAGAATTCTGTTCCTGGAGAGTGAGGACTTGGTTTAAATGTCTGGTGGAAAGTACCTGGGGCAAACTAAACATAAGCTGCATGGTGTCTGGTGCAAAACATACGTAGGGCAAGCTCAACTTACATATGTACCAGTATTCTATTAATATCAAGAGGCAGAGTCTCGTACAAGAGTCTCTCTCCAGAAAGAGATTGGTTCTGAATCATATCTTTGATTTCAATAACCCTCTTAATTTAGACAGGTAGTGAAGGCACTATCCTAGGATTATCTCAGAAAAAAGGCATAATACAATTAATTCTAATATCAAGTATGATCTATTTACCACAGTTTATGATATTTTAAGTAGAATAAAAAGTCATATTCAATGTTAAGTTTCATACCATTCCAGTTATTGTAACAAGTTTTTCATATAAATATAATTATAAATTAATAATAAATTAAACCTTTCTTCTTTAAAATGACATTCTAAGACACACTAATTTACTTCAGTATAGTTGACACCAGGGGAGGAGACCGCTGACATACTTTGTGCCTTATTTACACAGGTTAACTTGAAAAAGGTTTTTAAATGGCATTGTTCCAAGGTTATTATAATATAAACTTATTTATAATCAAATAAAAAACAAGAATTGGTTGCCTCCAAGTGAGTTTTAGAATTTGACTGTTTGTGCTTTGTGGTTCCTTTGCAACTGTTTTTTTATTTGATTGTATTTCAACTAATTGACTTGTAATAGTTATAATTTTTTCTTAAAATTAAACTTCAGAGGTATTGTTTCACTAATTGCAAGGAAAAGATTTTTGACCATGTTTTGAAAAGTCAATTTACCATAATCTTTAATTTTATACATCAATTGGTATACCCTTCTAGTTCTAATAATTTTTAATAAGTTCAAACTATTTTTTGTTTTGGCATTTAGTTTTAAATTGTCTTACCTTATTTTAATGAATGTATCTTTTTAAATGAAGATTTTGAAGTAAGTACAGTATTTACCAGATGATACTGTCATCAGTCAACAAAACATTGTAATGGGAAATAAAAATAAAATGTGCATGTGATTAGAAAAGGACTGTCATTATTCTTGGAAAGCTCATTCCATTATAAAACAAAAATATACAGATGGATAATTATGTAGAAAAATTCTATATTAAATATAATAGTTGAGTAATATTTAAATAAATAAAGTTTAAAATAATTTAAATAACTATAATTATCCATTTAAAAAGCTATGCAAGCTGAAGGCTTGATTAATGAAACAATGCAAATTATGTGTTTCAAGTTGGCTAAAACACAAATACCATATTCAACTTACCACTTATATCCATTGGTTGAAGTGAAGAAGAATTTTCCCCAGGAGGACTATTGCGACTAGTTTCAGATCCCTGCGGAACTATGCACTGCATGTTGGAAGATCCTAGAACTCTGACAGTTCTGTCACCCAATACATGTGTCAACAATTGCTGCGATTCTGTAGCCTCCACAGAAGAGCTGCTACAGTTTTTTTCAGGTTCTTGGGACAAATTGCTAGAAACGCAAGCTGGAGTCCATATTCTCACAGTTCGATCATCTGATGCAGAAGCCAACATTTGGTGAAACACAGGATTCCAACTGACACAATTCACAGTTCCTGTATGACCTGTTAATGAAACAAGAGGGACCTCTTTTTTGATGTTCCATATGCAAACTCTTCCATCTTCACTGCCACTTGCAATAAAATCTTCATTTACTCCTCCAAAACAACTATTGATAGTAAACAAACCTTGTAAAGCACCTTGAAATTTGCGAATTAAAATGTGATCCTTCAAATCCCATAGGTTAATTCCTTGATTAGCAATATTCAGTAGTGCTAAACGATCATTTGAGTTTACCGTGAAAGCCATGATGGGATAGTCTTCTGTCAAAATGAGGTTATCTGGTGTGTCGTCGAACGAAAAACTTCGTAGGCGATGATGGGTGTCAGCGGCTAACATTGTGGTACCATCCTTCTGACACCACAAACAGGTGACCCTGACTCCCTCTCGACTATCCAATACACGCCCTTCCGAATCGCAATGATAACAATGACCTCGAGAACCTCCAACCACAAAACTCTCGCCGTTTCCGTACCATGCACAAGCAGTTAACGAATCTTCTGGAGCTTGGAAAACGTGTCCTGTGGGCTCTTCCCCTTGTAATTTCCATATCCAAGCTTCTGAACATCCTTCACGACCGCATGCGATAATGGAATTGCTATCTGGACTCCATGCAATGTACGCGATCCCAAAGGGATGATCGTCCAAAACTACTGAACGAGTGCAGGTTAGTGTTAATACATGGACGTCCCAAATTATTACTGTTGAATCTTTGGAGGCAGTAGCCAGCTTCAGCCCATTTGGAGAAAACTTACAAAACCACACCTCATCGGAGTGATCATGAATTAACTGATTTGTTTCGCATGGAAGCTGTTCGGCCGTGCAGCGATGATCTACAAGGAGGGAGACATGATTCAATCCGTCCAGTGATGTATTGTGAAACAAACATTCACTTTTTTGGTGTTCTACAGCCTGATTTAATAGTGTCAACAATCTTCCAGGAGGAAGCATAATAGTTGGTGGCAGGCATTCCCGCACTTTCTCTATCAGTTGAGCTCTAGTTTTTTCGCCTTTACCATCCCACATTGCACGACTTCGCAATTCCCAGCTCTCACATATCATGAATGTACTTAATGTGTGAACACGACTCGTGTTATATTGGAGAGGCGTCAACTCTTCGCGTAGTACATTCACGGCAGCCATGACTCTTCCGTCGTCCAAGAATTCCAAAAACTTCTGCTCACATACCATAAACTTCACTTTACTCCAAGTTTCTGAAGCTCCGTCAAGCAGACCTTTTATATCTAATAAATCCTTATCCACTTCGCCCCAGCTTCCTTGCATTATATGTTCACAAAATCTAAGAGCTGCTGGGTGATCCAAAGAGCATCCTGATTCTTGAGTTAACAGCTCAGCACTGCGATCAAGCCCAATAGCTCTTAAATAATGACCTATCAGTCGTATAATATCTTGGTCTTGCTTGTCTTTTACCTTAGGGGTGTCTTCGGAAGAATCTTCTTGAAGGTCACCGGCGATCTTTTTACCGCTGGAGGCCTCGGCGACTTCAGATACATCAGTATGTTGCATGTCGCCATTTCCAATTCCGTGCATTGTTGTGTTTGATTCCCGTAATTTTTTTCGTCGAGGCGGACTTAGCCCGCCCTCCTCGGATTCTCTCTTCAAAGCCACGCTTGCTGATAGATCTTCATGTTGAACATTTTGAACAGACGCCTCGATACTCTCCCTGAAGTTAGTTGACATCAACAAACAGTAATCTCAAAACACGCTTTCCACGCAGCTTTTGTTTTGTTACCTACGACCGTAAAACAGAATAAACCGTCAGTTCTCGATTACTTACTATGTCAAACGACACTGACATAACCTACATCATTAGGTTAACAATCATGCAATGTATTTACCTGATACGCTATAGGTTAAGTGCTCTCAACGATGTGTTCTGTTTCCCAACCAGTTGCGCCACCGTAAGCGACCGTAAGATTGGCTTCCCTGCGACAGAAAGAGAGGGCGCGCGCTTCTCTACACTGCCACTATGTGTGCTCCGCTGCAGCTCGGTCGCTACTGCTGTCGCACGAAGTCGAAGGTGATTCATACACTGTTGCGTCACTACGCCAGGTCTCGGCTTCGTTCTACGATAAGTCTGTAAACTAAAGGGCTTTTTCCGCATTGACATTCCTTCTGTGAATTGGTTTTCAAGTACTAGTCGGACATTGATAAAATGTAACTCGCCAATATAGGTGTTTCAAGTAACTGCATTTCCCGTAATTCTGGGTATCACCTATTTCACCCAAGGGGCGAGGGGGAGTCTTCACGTTTTATTGAAGTGTCCTGAAAGAAAATTTACGAATACCAATATTAGATTTTTCGACATATTTAATATACGGTTTAAAAGTATTTCAATTAAGAAAGCACTTTGCAATTCGATTAATTAAAAAAAATAATGTACTTTGTGTGTCGCATCTGTAGTTTTTTCTACCGCATTGATTAGCTTAAAGAAAAAATAAAACACCCTTAGGTTAAGAAGAAAAATTGCTATGACAATGGGGCATTAACTCACATATTATAATTCATTTCCGCAATACATTTCCATATGAATTAATGAATTTTGCTCTTGGCAAAATGACATTAAAATGGCTCGAATTAATACCCGAAAAAGAAATTGTTTTCCAGAACATTCATCCACTCGTATTTCAATGAGTAAATATACACTCGCAGATAAGCATAATTGGCAGAAAATGCATGCGGTAAATAAAAATGTTATCAACTATATAGAATGACTCAGTTCTCTGCTGCCGCTACGTGGTGTCTTTGACACTTGCGCATCGCGTTCCATTGATTTTCCAGTTCGGGAGAGTGATGTGAAGAAAAAAACGTGAAGGGAGAAAAAGATATAATGGATCAGGCTGAATGAACATATGTCAATGTGTTAAACAAGACTGTCAACAAACAAGATGCAAAAACTATCATTTGCAAATATAATTAAGTTTTTTCAATGAATGACAATGAAGGTATCAATTATAATTGAAAAGATAATTCATTAGAAGAAATAAATTCGACGAAGTAAACCGCGGGCTTTAAAAAATTACTCTTAAAACAGAAAAAATAGAAAATGTGGGCAAACGTCATAGTCACAGGAAGGAAGTGTAGGAAAAGTGAGCAAAAGTGTCTTAAAAGAGAAGGAAAGGGAAATATTCTATAGAAATCACTAAATGTCAATATAAACGGAGGAACAATAATATGAATATTTGTTATTCTTAAGATGAAATTATTATACTTCAGTTGGAATAACACTACACAAGAATGCGAAGAAATAGGAAAAAAAGCAAAATAAAAAAGATTGTGAAGAGAATTAAAACCTGAGCACCTTCTTTCTATTACCAAACGAGAAACGTACCGGCAGATTAAATAAAGATTTTGATTGACATCTGCATGACGCGTAGACATTTCCAAGGAATCATCTTACCACAGTAGGGCAATGATGCTGACTAGCTGATAGAAATAAAGACGGCCAATTCAAACGCATCCTGCGAAGATTACTTTAACCAAGAGTCACTTCCTATTTTTAAAAAGAAATTAAGTTTAAATTTTATCTTCAGAACATCATATATTGTGAAATAACACTCGGAGAGAGAAAGAGAATCGTATTTCTTCCTGAACACTTCGTACACTAAAAACTAGAGCTCGGATTCTAATGACATGTCATCTTTTCATTGGTGCATTCTAGACGTAGCTGACTTGTAAATGAATCGAATATATGCAATAGAAATGTATAGTTAAACATAACTTTAGATAAATAAATTTTAATTAAAATTGTAGAATTCATTGAATAAATAAACATATTCATACAAATTTTTCAGTATTTTTTTAATTAGGTCGTTTTCCCCTTATTTTTAAGTCCTTTTTAGGTCATTAAAGAATTTTTAGATCAGAATCCGAGCTCTGACAATACACCAATCGTTATCAACTTGGGTTAAGGAAACGATACTGATGCTCAAAACTTCGACTTACATTATCACACTTCTCCTCCTCATTCTTTTATCACTACTTTATTCGTCACACTTCATTTTCTTCAGTATAAAGGACATGGCTTTTTAAATTCAATTTCTCGAAATTAAAATAGTATTCATTAAACGTGAATCAAAAACAGATATACAATTACAGGTATTACAAGTATATAAAATCAGATATTATATACATTAACATATTCATTTTTTATGAGCAAACAAATTATTGCTGAACACTCAACGTCTCCAACCTTCACTTTGGAACCATGATCACTTCGGGAATAAAAAGACAATCAGTAGACTAACAGGAAGTGGTACCTATCGTTATCATTACTATTATTAATAAAGGGAACTAAAATCGAGGGTATCACATAATCCAAATCAGATGACCCATGGTACAATTTTACTATCAAGACAATATTATTATAAAACAAGAACTACGAACAACTAAAGAAACAATTTTTTTTATTAAGCTTAACATAAAAGTTATTGATACCAGACAACATCCTTTATTTATCATAATAATAGAAGGTATCTAAATCACCAACGATCTAATTTATAAGACACTATGTTAAAATTACTATACATTCGTTAAAATTTTATTACTACGAGATGCTCAAAACCACCCGAAAAGTGGCAACTCTCGAAAGGAGTCTAATTTAAGCATATTAGTGTCAGCGAGTTTTGTTTTTTTTAGTTTCCGGGCGCGTCAAATATTTACGTCATTACATCCGTGAGGGGAGTGGAGGCTAACTCCGGGCGGTGGCGGTGATTCTCCCTCGCTGGACCATGAGAGACTAATTGCCAGTACAGGCTATTAGCTTCTGACTGGCCTCCTGATATCCATCAGGAGTGTCCAGAAGGGGGCGGGGGCAGGTAACAACTTGCACCAGGCCCCGTCTTAACTGCGGTCCCCAGTCTGTTTGTTTTTTGTTGTTGTTTTTTTCATTCAAAA
The DNA here is from genome assembly GCA_017312745.1 of Gryllus bimaculatus. NCBI lineage: Eukaryota > Metazoa > Arthropoda > Insecta > Orthoptera > Gryllidae > Gryllus > Gryllus bimaculatus. The sequence goes on from BOPP01000089.1 coordinate 1,228,853, forward strand.
GAAATGAAAAATATATTTTTCTTTAATCCAAATTTAACGCTACAAGTTATATATGATGCATCGAGATATGAATTCTGTTAATGAATTGGGGGAGGAGGGAATTTTTTGATTGAAATAAGGGGCCCCATTCGATCAACTGCTCCTGACCGCTGGTTTTCTCTGCGCGCCCCCGTTCGTGGTCTTGTAGTGCGTGTGTGAGTGTTTTGTGTAAGGGAAGGGGAGGACCCAAGGATAAAGAAGGGAAGATCATGTGCGGTTCTTGGTCCATTTGTCAGAGTACTGCTCAGATATTTCCCTGGTATTGATCGGAGAAACCAAGGAAAATTTCGATCAGTGCAGTTTGTCCCTTGAGTTCTCCTTTTGACAGTGGTTGAATGCGACCCAGATTTCAAAAATCTCGAAACTACGCCATCGCAAAGGATCCAACAAGCATTTCAGTGGAAATTAATTTCTGTTCAGACCATCATAAATATTTTAAGTAGGTAGTCATTTTTAATTTCTCGCAAAGTATAGTTTTCTGGGTCTTCACATTTTCAATAGTTTCATCATTTTTGATATTTCCTCATCGATCTGGATGATATCGCGCTCCTTGAATTCAAAAGAGATAAAACGATTTTGGGGGATACTTTACATCACAATGAATTTTTTGAAAGTACAGATTTTTTTAATTTTTTCGGCCTCTTCCTACAACTACAATAATGAAGTTAGATATTTTTTTCACTTTCCCTCATACGTACGTATATTCGGTACGTATACGTAGTATAAGGAAAGTTATGTTTTGCTGCGGAAAATCGAATTCGAGATTGCAACGAAAATACAAGTTTTTGGTTCCCCTAATACTATAAAAGTGTTTTTTTTAAACGGCCGTCTGTCTGGCCGTCCATCTGTGAACACCTCTAGCGCCTAAACTATTCGTAGGATTTTTTCCAAAATGAAGAAACCCCGAACCATCTAGCTCGAGTAAAAGCTTTAAGATTTTGAAAAACATTCTTTAAAATTTGGGTGTACTTTAGATTAAGCCCCTGAGACAATTTCTCAAAAACGACTCCAAATTTTTTCTTTAAATATCACGTAAGAATAAAGTAACATACACTTATAAACGTGACATAAGTCCGATTTTCACGGTTAACTCTGAACTTTCGAAAATTTCAAAAGTATGATTTTTTTCGGTGTTTTTCTACAACTACAAAATTAAAGATAGAAATTTTTACTTCAAATAAAATTTGTTCTCCATAGTGAGTTCATTCATTAAAGTCATATTAAGTTTTTTGAACATTTTAGTAGTTTTCGCGCAATATTGAGTGCAATGTTTGCAATTATAAAAAAAACAAGATTTTCTCGAAGACAGCTCGAAATTTGGTACGGATGGTGCTAACTGCACTTTATATGACATAAACGCCATATTGCTCCATTCTTTTGTTTTGTCAAAAATTACAAACATTTACTATTCAAAATTCCGCATTTTCATAAACGCTCAAACGCCATTTTTTTAAATGAACTCAAATTTTTAAACTTTTCGAACAGGCAGAGGTAATTGTAGTCTTTAATATGTCTAAAAGTTCATTTCGGTATTTTTTTTTAAATTACTCAAATGTAATGTTTTTTAAACATCTCTCACACCGTTAATATGCACATTTCTACCAATTTGTAAACATTATTGTATTTGTGAGTTAAAGTTCTGAAAATGGCTTCAACTGAAGTTTTTTGAAAACTCAAAATATTCTGTGAAAAATACATTCAAATTTGAATTAACAGTAGCATTTTCATAAAAACGGCTGCAATGTTTTTAATTGCAATTTAGAACGAGTCTTTACTATTATTTAATATTCTTAAATTAATATTCTTGTTCTGTTAATAGGAAACTGAAAAATTAAGAACATTTCAAAATATGGGACGTCGATAGATGGCAGCTGGCAAAGGTATGTGGCAAGGTCAGCTAGCCGAGACTAATGGAAATAGAAAACTAATCCGGAAAAGTCAGTGCCATTCGTAGTTTACTTTCTCTCATACACGTGCGTATATAAGGAGTAATATATGTTGTGTAGAGAAAGTTATGTAATGCTGCGAGGAAAAGTGTCAATTTTTCAACAGAGGAACTCGTTTGTTTTCTGTGAAAACTAGCTCGAAATTCCACGTTTTCAGAAACGTCCAAACGCCATTTTCTCAAAAAGGCTCCAACTTTTTCCTTCTAACTTTTCCGAAAGGATAGTGGTAATTGCACTCTTTAACAAGAGGTAAAGTTCATGTCAGGGTATTTTTTTCTTAAAAAATTAAACAAATGTATTTTTTTGAAAAATCTGTCACGCCGGTAATATACACATTTCCAACAATTTGTAAAAACTATTGTATTTATGAGTTAATATGCTTCACATAACATCAAATGAAGTTTTTCGAAAACTCAAAAATTTGCTGCGAAAAAGAGCTTCAAATTTCAAATATACTATAGCGCTTAAGCGCCATTTTCTTCAAAGCGGCTCCAAATTTTTCAAAGAAAATTGTTATTTAGGATGATGTTTTACTGTTGTTTAATATTCTTAAAATAACATTTCCGCTCTACTATTAGGAAACAGAAAAAAATTGAATTAAAAAAAAACGTACTTTGTGCGGCGATAGAAGGCAGCAGGCGATAGAAGGCAGCGGCGATAGAAGGCAGAAGGTATATGGCAAGTTCGAATAGCTAGCCGAAGCCAAAGGAAATAGAAAACTAAAACGGGAAAGTCTGTGTCATTCTGTAGCACCATAGCTAGGGACAAGAATACGCGCGTAAGAAATTATTGCCCATAAAAACCGGACAGAAAGCAACACATAACAGGTAGTAATACATAATTTAACACAAACTAAGGGTAAACATATCCCGTATTCCTTGAGACGAATTGTATTTGTTACTTTATCGTGCTTAAGAAGGAACATCTTAAGAAGAGAAAGTTACGTAATTCTGCACGAAAAAACGGCGAATGTTCAGCAAAAAAACTCATATTACATGAAAATGGTAACGAAAAAGTGAATAAATCTAGTTGCTAAATTTAGAAAAACAATTCTTTAACACATGGTGTAGTCAGAATCCATGTTTTGGGGCTCCTTGATACCGAAAGGTCGATTGACAGCAAAACGTCTTTCTGTCCATATATGAACAATACAGCGGCTAAACTGTTCAGTCGATTTTCTCAAAAATTGATGTCGTGTCGCCCCTCCCCCCCCCCCGAATTTGAACGTATATTTTAATTTTGGAGGGTACTTTGCACAAGACCCATGGCGCATTTTCAAAGTTAAAAAAATGGCATGATCGATTTTGATTAAATTTTGTTGGTAGATAGTCTGAAGGACGTTTAAGAGAGTGATGGGCTCATGTTGGTTAAAAACCCTGATTTTACGAAAATTGAAAATAATTAAAGGACATTTAAGAGAATGGTGTAGATTTTATGTTAGATGAATTTTATTTTTCGAAAATTGCAAAAAGTCAAAATGTTTTTCCGCATCTTCCTACAACTAAAATATAAAAAAAATATTTTTCCCTTAATAAAATCTGTTCCTTATAGATAGATTTCGAAATAACGTCATGTACAATTTTTTTTTAATGTCAGTATTTTTCGCGTTATTTTGCGTGAAATATAGGCAATTTTTAATTTTTGTTTAAACAGTTTTTTTCAAAAACGACTCCATCGTTTTTGATGCAATTTTGTTCGTGGGTAGTCTGAAGGACGTTTAAGAGAGTGATGAAGGTCTCATGTTGGTTAAAAACATTTGAAAATTTGAACCAAAAAAATTAAAATTGTTTTCGTACAATTACAATTGTGAAGATAAAATTCTTCCTAAAATGTGTTTATAAAAAGCCGATCTTTAAGTAAGGTCATGTTCAATGTTTTTTGAAATATTAGTATTTTGTATAAATTGACGACAAAATTAAATGCCCGCTGCGATTTTACAGCGTTTTGTGAACGATTCCACACAGTTGGATGCTTCGTAAGTCAGTATTTTTATATTGTTTATTATTAACGCTAGTTGCATTTGGACCGCCCGCGCGCCGCACCAGAGTAGCTGCCCGGTCACGCCCCTCCCGCGACCACGGGGGGTCGTAGAGCTTTTGTCAAGGACCGCCTTCAACTCCCCGGCGCGCTTCCGATAAGCGGCAGGGATCTTACCCTCGCCGCCACCGCCGCCCCCGCGGACGAGGGTGGGGCCTGCAGGGGTAGGTTTCGCCGACCCTCCGGCGACGACGAACAAAGGGACCGCAGCAGACCGCATCAGTGGGCCCTTCCGACGTGCAGCGGGCGTCCGCTGCTGCGGCAAGCGGTGGCGGGCTCTCGCTACGCGAAGCGGAGGAGGGTGTAACCGCCACCTCTAGCAGAATACAGCTTTAAATGGGAGCCTTCCCACTGCGCCACGGCCACAGCGCAGAGCTGCTCTTTATACCTGCTGCGGTCCCTTGGCCGTCGTCGCCGGAAGGTCGGCGAAGAGCCCTGCCGATTGACGTACGCGCGCTGCCGTGACGGCGTGGGCGTTAGGCGACCGGCGGCGCGGTGGGAATACCATCAGCCTTCACAGGTCGCCACGGCGGCGCGCTTCCGTCAACAGGCAGTGCTCTTCCGACGCCGCCACCGCTGCAGCCACGGCCGCACTGCCGCCCGCCATGGATGGGGATGGGTTCTGCAGGGTAGGTTTCGCCGACCCTCCGGCGATGACGAACAAAGGGACCGCAGCAGGTAAAACGCCACGACCGGCGCGCCGCGGCATCATTTAAAGCTGTGTTCTGCTAGCGGTGGCGCGTATGCCCTCCTCCGCTTCGCGTAGCGAGAGTTCGCGGCAACGACGCAAACCCGCCGCACGTGGGAAGGTCTCCATTCGAACCAATGCTCTGCTATGAGCCGTGGGGTTCGGAAGCGCGCCGCGGTGGCGTGTGAAGGGGCCCTTAAAGCTGTATTCTGCAACCGGTGGCGCATACGCTCTCCTGCGCTTCTCGTGGCGAGGGTTTGTGACGAACAGCGCAGCGACGTGAGCCCGCCGCGCGTAGGAGGATCTCCATTTAAACCAATGCTCTGCTACGAGTAGCGGCGTTCGATGCGCCGCGGTGGCGTGTGACCAAGCCCCCACGAGCGCCGCGGACCCACCACCCTCGGCGTGTCGCGGCGCACTTCAAAACCCCTTCTTCTGCACGTGCTTTTTATGACTGTATTACCGCCCTTCGGAAGGGCTGCCATCTGTAGGGACGATGCAGCCGCGTCTTCTCGGGCCGCGCGTTCCGCTGTTTGTGCTCATCATTAGGAAATGAACTTTAATTTTGATTATGCCAAACAAATTTATGGACTGTTATTTGTGCATTACTAATTCAATTTTAGAATTAGTTTTTTTTTTTTTCAATAATAATTCGCCGCTAGGAACCCGGCATTAATTTTGTATATAGTGGAGTAGTTTTATAATTGTTTTGTTTTCCCTTTTCTTTTTTAAGACCATAAGTTTTATTTGATTCCAAGAGGCATTATTATTCTCTTTTACCTTTGATCATTAAATTAGTCGTTAAGTTGTGCTTCTTCATTTACCATTTGGCCGACATCGATCATTTCTCCTTACGAGGTGGTCCTCCCAGCCTTTCTTCTCTGACTATATCGTGGAACTAGCAGAGGCCTTTCTGTGTACTATGTATGCATAGAGCCAGCAGTCGAGTCCATGCTGTTGGCTCATCATCGTACGTCGTGTGAGAGGTGGGTACCAGGTGAGTACCGCATCTTCACGCACTCACACGTCACGGATTCGCAGTACGCATACGTTTAATATTGCTTTGTTTGTTTCTTACATTCGACCTTTTGTAATACATTTACACATTAATCTTTTAGAAATTATTTAAAACCTTTTTGAATATATGAAATACAAATTGCTAGCTTTCAGGGAATATAAAAAAATGCAACAATCAAATCCGTGTCGCGCTTGCGAATTCCTGTGAATTACGTCTCATTGTTGTGACATGATTTAGCTGTATGAAAAGAAGTTATACTTGTCAATTTTGTGTATATTTGCTTTAAAATATTAAGTTTTCGCTCCAAATGCTGTTTTATTTGTCATGAGTAGACCCCGAAAACTTATGCACTTAAAATAGCCAATACACGCGCTTAAAATTCAGAATATGCGTTAAACAAAAATTTAGGGAGCAACAAATAACATTTATTTACATAAATATTTATTTTACACCATAGTACAAAACGCGTATAAGAAAAAATTAAATACTTCAAGGAAAAGGGAAAGATAGTTTATCTTCTTCTATCGCACGACGGCCCTTTAAGTTTAGCCTTGGCGTCTCGAACGATCAATGCCCATTCACTTCTCTTTTGCCTTTCTTCTCCACCCCCTCACCCCACCCCCCATTTTCTAGCCATCTTAAACGGGGTCTTCCTTTCTTTCTTCTTCCTTCGGGTTGTTTACAGAAAATAATTTTGGGAAATCTTTCTTCTTCCATTCGTAATAGATGTCCGAGCCATTGTAGTCTTCTGACCATAATTTCTACAACAATGCCTGTTGTTTTATACAGATTTGCCCGTTCTAAGTTACTCTTTATCCTCCAATATCTTTTTCCATATGTGGGGCCGAAAATGCATCTTAAGATTGTCCATTGTTAGGACATCAGTACACACTCCAGTTTATTTGTTAATATCCAACTCTCGGTGCCATACAATATTACTGGTCTTATTACCGTATGATACCCTTGGACCTTGAGGGACCTACGTATTTTTCTTAAAATATATCTTAGTGCTCTGAAACTCCTATTGGCTGAGGTCATACAGGATAATTGGAAACAACTAAAGTCATAGATTTTGGTGAATCCTGCAAAAGAGAAATTAAACTGCGTTTTCTACAAATGTATAACTTTGAACAATTTTATAATTCTATTGAATTTGGATGTGAGGAAAGGCAGGATATTGTAAAGTCAGTGAGATTGCACTTTATTTTTTGTCTTAGTTTTTACGTGTAGGATTTACAGAATTTTGTGTTTTTTGTTTGTTTGTTGTTGTTGTTTTTTTTAGTTTGTTGTACTTATGTTTTTATGTATTCTTTGAATGTATGTGTTCTGTGTTAACAAACATCTTAGTCTTATAGTAAGTCACACACAGTTTTTAACTGTTTTTGACATAAATAAAATAAATAAAAACAAGCATTGGAGACATATCTGTATGAAGGTTACAAAGTAACTAACTGGGCAGACACGTTGCTGATTGTCCGCATAAACAGTTTTTAAAATTTCAATCACCTGCTCTCAGATTAGGGGAGTATTGGTGATTGATGCACCACACCCTATGAGCCAGTCTGAGTGTTTGGTTTGTTAAAGAAATACAAGAGAGTGGCGCTCGCAATAAGATAGTCCAAAAGCCGCTATTTCACTTCAGGGTTTATTGTTAATGTTGTATAAATTCCCCGCTTATATTATTTCAGTAGTATAGATGAGTTTTGCGGCTCTCTCACTTTTATAGTGAGATTTTCTATGAAGGAGAATTTCACGGAGGCGTGAAGAATTTCACTTTGGATTTTGTTTGAATGTTTTTTTCTCACGACGTCTGTCTATATGAATACTTATGTATTTAATGCTCTCAGTTTGCGGTATTTGATTTCTTTTTATCATAACATGTGGACAACTTTCTTTCCTAAGAATAAACGTTATATGTGCAGATTTACTTTCATTTATCTCTTATTCTCCACTTGTTGCACCATTCTTCAAGTGCAGTAAGGTGATCTTGAAACATTTCCTATGTTTCTCGAGAATCGTTGTACAAGCCAATATAGCTGTATCATCTGCAAAAGTGGCAATAATTGTGTTTTCAGCTTCCGGGATATCAGCTGTATATAACAAATATAGCACTGGTCCAAGAACACTTCCTTGAGGCACTCCGGATTTTATAGGAAGTAAGTTTGAGATTTCATTTTGGTATTTGATTTGGAAATAACGATCTAAAAGATATGACTGTAAAATATCAAAAAATGAGTAGCGCCGACGTTTATAAAGGAGGCCTTTGTCTATACCCTATCGTAGGCCTGAGAGATGTCAAGAAAAGCAGTAAAACAATATTGTTTATTCTGATAGTTGCTTTCTGTACACAATGTTATCCTGTTCATCTGCTCTATGATAGTGTTGCTGACGAAATCCAAATTGATGGTGTGGTACGATGTAGCTGTTGCATGATAAGTAAGGTTGTAGTTTTGTTATTTTCCTGTTATTGAATTGACGAGTGTTTTGTGTTAATAAAAATATAATCTTAAAAGTGATCTTTTGATAAACTTCTGTGTTAATTACACATTGAAAATGGAAGTCATAAAATGTATTTTTCATGTTAATAACGATTGAAAGTAAAAAAAAGAACAAAATAGTGGAAGGATTTTAATAAGATGAGTAATACATATTAGCAACAAGATGTAATTAATTATGTAGTTCATTCTTACCTAACAGATACTTTCTCTGGTGGTCTTATTTCTTCTTACATAAATGTATTGATATGTTGTATGAATACTTATAGTAATAAGAAAAATAATTTATTGAATCAATTGAAACCATAAAAATACTATCCTCATTTGAAGGTTGTTTAATAATGTTTTTATAGAATCATTGCTTTTCACAACTGTAGTTTAATGCATGCATGTAGTAAATATATTGATTTAAGTAATTATAACTCTGAAGATCAACTTTAACACCTTTCCATTAGTCATGTATTTGAAGTAAGTTCTAATAAACAAACAGTACAGTTTATCTATTAAACAAGCAGTACAGTTAATCTTTTACATCACTTTAATATAGTCATGCAATACTGATAAGACTTGTATAATAATGGGAGGTATACGAGGAAATTTTGTAAAATTATTATAAGGGAATTTCAGTAAGTAATCCTTAAAGCATTTTATATAATCAGAGACAAAGAGTATCATTATTATATTATTAATTATGGATAATGGTTTTACAAAGTTTGAAAATATATAAAAATTAAATAAATTATTAGACATGTCTGTGGATAACCTGATCCTAAACTCTTGCAGATTTTAATTGCAATAACATTTTTAGCAAATGTGTTAATACCAGTATAAGAGAACATTCTTTTCAGGTGAGCTGAGGTGTTTTTGTTATATTTTTTGTGTGTGTTTATGATACTGCAACTGATAATGATACGCAACTGAGACCACACCCACCTGTAAATATGCATTAACTCTGTAAAATATAAATATACTTATTAATTTTATTTTATGTTATTGATCATTGGCAACAATGAATATCTAATTATGTAAAGTTCTCTTAAAAATGTAGAACTGGTAACAAAAAACGATTTTTCTTACTTACCTCCAATAATTTTGCCACCCAGGATGTAACAAAAATGTGAGCGACTCGAGTCCCTACATCCATTATTTTTTTCCATAACCAGCAATGTTTATTTCCATTGAAGCTAATTTTCAATTCATGTGATTTTTACCCAAGAGCAGGTCTATATGTCCTGGGTTGAGCATAACTCAATATAATGAAACAGAGCAAGTAATAAATTAATTGTATAAAATTTAAAAAAATGAATTTATTGTGCCATACACTAAAATACCAATACTATAAATACCTTACTTATAAATACTAATAAACCTTACACTAAATAACTGATAGACCAAATAGTAACTGAGGAAAGTAATATAAGAATAAAGAATTTCACTAAAAGCACTACAATTCAGGAAATAACTAAAATAAAACAAATAAATGTAAAATTATATCAATAATAGCACAAGTCACTCGAAATAATGGCAAACGATCACAACATGCCTACCCTGTTGAATTGTTGGTGGAATCTCCGGAAGTTGTCATTTTTCTGTCGCAAACATAAATCAATAACAAGTCACTATTCGGATTATTACAATATATATCCATTAATTCTAGTAATGTTGTTCAGAAACGCTCAAACGCCATGTTCTCAAAAGCAGCTCCAATTTTTTTTATTTAATCATTTTGTACGGATAGTGCTAAAAGCACTGTTTAAGATGACATAAAAAAATCACTGTAATCTTTTGTTGTTTTTCAAAAATTACACAAATATTTAGTTGTTTTTTTTTAATCTCTCATATCGTTAATATACACATTTCTAGCGATTTGTATATATTATTGCATTTGTGAGTGGAAGTGCTTCAAATGACTTCCATTAATTTTTTTTCGAAAACTCACAAGATTTCTGGGAAAAAGAGGTTTAATTTTCGCAGTTACAGTAATTCTTAAACGCCATTTTCTTAAAAACGGCTCCAAAGTTTTCAATATTTCCTTTCTACAGGACGAGGTTTTACTGTTGTATAATATTCTGAAAGTAATTTTTCGGTTTCACCTTTAGGAAACCGAAAAATTCAGAAATATTTTTTTAATGTTTTAGTCGGCGATATATGGCAGATGGCAAGAGGATAGATCAAGACCTAAAAGCGATACCGCACCAAAGAAATTAGAAAACTAATTAGTACGGGAAAGACTTTGCCGGTCTATAGCACCCCTTTAGCTCGTTTATAGCACCACTACTTTTAAATTGGCGCGCTGATTTTCACACTGCAGTGTTTCTCGTCATTTCGTAGCATTCAGTTGGCATTCGTGTACAGCCACAGACATTGTATATTGTTTACAAGCGTATTTTGAGAGAAGCACGTGTGTTTGTTGTTATTGTAGTGATAGTTTCGTGAATTTAAAATGACACGGTGAATGATTTTCGATAACAGAAAGTTTCGGGGAAATCAGTTCCCTCGGAAAAAGGAAGAAAACATGTTGGTGTTCGCAAGTACTCCGCTCATTTCATACCAGTCCACCAATTGCATCTCCCAACGAACTCGAGTATTTGGAAAACGAAGGTAATAACTTTCGTGTGGAAAGTAGTAGTAGTGAATATAATATTACAGATGTCAGTGTGTATTCACAATTTTTTAACGTCTGCTAAATGCAAGATTTGTGATGTAACGGAATGCCTTTCTTTTTTTGAAGGTTCTGTTGTCCGAAAAGGTTTGGCGAAAAAAATTTGCATTATTTGTTCAAAGTGCCAAGTCAAAAACAATGCCGTGGTTTCAAACAAGAACACAGAAGGATGTGAAGTCAATCTAAGGCTTCGTGATACCATGAGGTGTATGGGCAATTTGAAATTTCCTCCACCTTGGACAAAATTTTTATTTTACCTGAACATTATTTTACCATCTGTAGAAAAGATTACAGAACAGTGAATGATAAAGGCTGTGCAAGAATCTGTTTCATTGAACCACAATGATAGTGATATCACTGCAGCTTTCGATGGAGCATGGTACAAACAGGGCCTCACATCTTAGGACAGTGTTATCACTGCCACCTCATTAAAGACAGGTAAAGTGACAGCTGATTAATATTGTTTTCAATTGGTTGTCACAATATAATTCTATTTAATTGTTTTTCAGTCCCTTTGTAAATTGTGGACAACCATAATAAACACTTCCGAAAACTTTTACATAATAATTTTATTTATTTGTTTACTATTATTATGACATTTTGGAGACTGTTCTGTCTCCCTTATCTGTCACAACAAAATTTAATTATAAAAATATTTCAATAAAGCCAAAATGGTTTTCACAAAATTTCAAAAAATAACAAATAGATCTAAACTACCCAATTCAGTGAAAACTCTCCTGTTATATCTAGAAAACTAAAAGTAATATATACAAAAATATCTACAATATCTACAAATTATACACAAACATATCTGAATTTTAAAATACGTGGTGGAGTGCAGTCCAGTCACATTACAGTTCAATGTTTAAATTGAGTCCTTGCAAATTTGAAGGAGTAACAGAATGTAGGAGATGGTTGAAGGTTTAACAGGATGTGGGAGATAGTTGAAGGTGCAATTTCCAAAGGTTTTATCGTAATGTTAAAAAAGGGAGGTGTTTTGCCGAAAATTATTTAGTATGTTGTCATAAATCTTTGTTAACTGATTGGATTCTATTACGGAGTTCTGAGTTTTTATATTCAATGATTCTAGCATTATTCTTTTATTTCTGTTGGGTTCTACCATTGTACAGTAATACTGATTCGAAAAACCCTGGATGCGATGTTCAAGTGCCTTATCACCTAATGAGTTTTAAACAATGGTCAATTATTAAAACAATACCGCCTTGAAAAGTGTTCTGTTTATTTTTTGTGACGTGTAATATAAAACTTTTGATATTTACTGTTATACTTCTATGTATTTTTCTCACTCACCTGGGTAACAGTCTATTGATCTTTGATATGTATTTCAAATTTTGTTTTGTTTCATTCCAAGTTTTAAATAAGTATTCAATATTTTTGGTGTCCTGGTTCAATGCACTTCTTGAACCAGGGTTACGGCGGTGTTGTATACAAGAAACATGTTTTTCATTTTTATTTTTTTCTCAGCTTCTGTTGCATGTATCAGGTTGAAAAAAGTACAGAGACGGAAAAAAACGGTGGTGCTACAAAATGGCACAGGCATTCCTGTATTAGTTTTCTATTTCCTTTGGTCTCGGCTAGCTATTCAGACTTGCCACATACTCTTGCCAGCTGCCATCTATTGCCACCCAACATTTTTTTGACATTTTCTTAATTTTTTGGGTTCCTAATAGTAGAATGGAAATATTATTTGAATAATATTAAAGAACAGTAAAACCTCGTTCTAAATGTACATTTTTATTGAAAGGTTTGGAGCTGTTTTTAAGACGACATTTCAAGCACATCCAGTCACAAATACAGTAGTGTTCACAAATTGCTGGAAATGTGTGTATTAACAGTGAAAGAAATCTTTTAAAAAACTTACATTTGTGTAATTTTGGGAAAACATTCCTCAAAATCAACTTTACGTCATAATAAATAGTGCAATTACCACTATCCCATTGAAAAGATTGAAAAAAAAAATTAATTGGAGTAGTTTTTGGCGTTTGAGTGTTTCTGAAAATGCCGAATGTTGAGCTAGTTTTCACAGAAAACGGTTGTGTTTTCCAGAAAAGTTATGACATTATTTAAAGCACATGTACTCATTTCTATAATAATGTAAACAACGATTTTGAAATGAAAAGAAGACGCGGAACAAAATTAATTTTTTTTAAATTTTCGAAAATTCAGAGTTAGCCTTGAAAATCGGACCTATGCCACTGTCGTAAGTGTATTTTACTCTATTCTTACAAGGAATGTAAAGAAAAAAAATGTTCGGTATCGAGGAGCCACAAAACATGTATTCTGGCTACATCACGTGTTACAGGATTTTTTTCTAAACTGAATATATCCACTTTTGCGTTACCAGAACCCGGCACTAAGAGTTTTTCCGCGAAAATTCGTCGCTTCATCCCGCAGTATTACATAACTTTTTCTTCTTAAGACTTTCCTTCTGAAGTGCTAGAAAGTCAAAATTGCTCGAGCTTTAGAAATAAATGGACATTTCATTGTATTTTTGAACTTGTACTGCTTCAGAATGGCACAGATGTTCTCGCATTAGTTTTAGCCCGTTGGTCTCGGCTGGCTATTCGGGCTTTCCACATTCTCTTGCCAGTTGCCATCTATTGCCGCCCGAAGTACATTTTTTAAAATCTTTTGTAAATATTTCCTGAGAAACACCTTCACATTTTGTCTTTAATTTTCATACTCGTATGTAGCAAAAAACTGTGAAGATAGTGGCGATGGTCCTATATTCGGCGCACTCTTTCTTTTTGAAAATTGCAACAACAAAAAAGCTAAATATGAGGTTTATATTAGCAATTTATTAAGATATAATTTCAATGGGAACGATTCAGTGATTATGAAATGTTTACCTTCATTAAATTGAAAATGGTGTTAAATTATTATATCATTAATTTTAAGGGTCATCCATAAATTATGTAACGCTAATGTGGGGTGGAGGGGATTGAGGCGGCGTTACTATAGGGTTAGGGAGCATTAGTTTAGTGTTACGTATCATAGATCTTTATTTTTTTACATTGTTCAACATTCACTGAAATAATTTATATTTTAACCTGATACTAAATCAAATTATAAAGTAATTAATAAGTGTTTTAAAAACATAAATTAGTTATTAGATGTGAATTGATAGAATTAATGGTAATATTTTTCCATCAATATTTCATTGAATCTATGAAATTAGGAAGAAAATATACAAAACATTAATGGAGCAAGCATAACTTATAATCCTTCGAGCGATCGTTCGGGTGGTATGAATTCCGCCTTTGAAAATAAAATGGCGCTGCGTGTTGATGTCTGAACTGAGCATGGTGGGAAGCTAGGTATCAGGGAGTTTGTGCATCCTGGAACGTTAAAGCATTATCTATCTTCTGCGCGTACGTAGTTCAAGTTTCGTATCACTAGTGTATCTGCACACGTACCCACGGCTCCAAATTTTTTCTATGAACTTCTGGTAGGGATACAGAAAAATGCACTCTATGAGATGGCACTAATTTGCTCTATCTTAGTTTCTTTGAAAAAATTACAAAAATTGTATATTTTTCACATCTCTCCCACGTTGTTAATATTTACATTAGCGGCGATTTGTTAATATTATTTCATTTAAGAATACATGTGCATAAATGATGTCTTGTAAAGTTTCTTGAAAACTCAAAAGTTTTCTGTAAAAACGAGCCCAAAAATCCGCATTTTCAGAAACATTTAAACGCTCTTTTCTCAAAAACAGACAACAAACAAACTTAATTTTTTCTTCAAACTTTTCGTGTATATAGTGATAATTGCACTCTTTGAGATAAATATTAATTTTGCTGTATTTATTCATTTATGATCACTTTATGATGTGAAGGTCATCAGCAACTCTTGTCATTATTCAATTGAATGTGTAAATATAATTGTTTCAATTATGACAAGAACAAAACTGTTATAGTTAATCTCATTTTTACAATATGTAAGGTTAATCTAACTACGTTATTAACCTATTACAGTATTTACCTATGTAGCTGCTGTACAGTTCTGTAGTTAAGAATTTCATTATTTTGGCATACCCGTGTGTGTTTTTTTAAAATTTTTTTCATAAATTTAATTATTGTAATTTTTTAAATGTCTCATAGTCACATTTCCAACGATTTGTACAATTTTTTGCATTTATATGTTCATGTGCTTTAAATGAAGATTTTCGAAAACTTTTCAGTGAGAAAGCTCCTCAAATTTTACTTTCACAGTGACGTTTAATCGCCATTTTCTTGAAAATGACTCAAAAGTTTTCAACGAAAATTGTCATACCGGACGAGGTTTTACTCTTCTATAACATTGATTAAGTAATATATCAGTTCTACCATTAGGACACTGAAAAATTGACATTTAAAAAAACAAAATTGGGCGGCTAAAGATAGCAGATGGGAGAAGTATGGGGCAAGTCAAAATACCTAGCCCAGACTAAAGAAAAAAGAGAACTAATACGAAAATGTCTGTGCCATTCTCTGACACCACTAGTTTACTTTCTCCCACTTAGTAAGAGAAAGCATTATAATCGTGCGCCGGAGAAAGACGAATTTCCGACACAAAAACTCTTGTTGCCGGGCCCTAGTAACGAAAATGTGGGAAAATCCAGTTGTTACACATAGAAAAAAATCGTATTACACGTGGTGTATCCAGAATGCATGATTTGTGCATCCTGCATACTGAAAAATCAATTGACGGCAAAACGCCCGTCTGCCCGTCCGTCAGTGCACTTCGCTCGCGCATAAACCGTTTAGCCGATTTTCTCCAAAAGTGATATTCCTCAATCGTTTTGGCTGATGTCGCTGCCTCTGGAATTTGAAACCAATATTTTAATTATGGAGAGTACTTGATATAAAGTCCCTCGGACATTTTGAAATTTTCAAAAAATGTTTTGACCCAGTCTTGTTTTTGAATTGTGCGTTGGATCTTTAATATAATCGTGCAGGTCTCATTTTCGAAGAAATCCCCGATTGTTCGAAAATTGCAACAAAAAAAAAAAACTGAAGATGTAGTTTTCGCGTAATTTTTGTTGGAAATTAATGAAGCATATATCGGCGTCCCATCTTACATTACGATAGCGTTTTATCGAGTGTGATGAATATTTATAATTTTTTGTAATAAAAAGTCATGATAATCCTCTTATGCTAATTATTGTGTAAATTAAATGCCTAAACCATCCAATCGAATTTATCCAATCTTGATATTTCCCTATCGATCTGAAACAAAGTTTTGAGTATTTGAAACTAATATTTTGATATTTTAGGGGATTTTTGGGGTCTCAAAAATATTTTCAAAATGTTTTTGAAAATGGCACCTGATTGTTTTATTAAAGTTTGCCTTCAGTTAGCATAAAGAGAGCCTAGGGGGATAGTTACAGTCATCTGGGTTCGAAAAATCGATTTTTTGTTTTTTATTTCAAAAGTGTATATTTTGATCTTAATCTCAGTGAAAAAAGCATATTTATTCCTGTTTTAGTTTAGAAGATACGAAGATTTAATAAACACGGTTGGCGCCTGATATATTTAAATACTGGCGCATGCCACGCCCACTCCTGAACGCTGACGACACGCAACTTACTATTTCAATTACACAGAAGTTATTTGAATTTGCCGCTGTTCATTTCTCATACCCACTTGTGCATTTGGAACAGAAGTTTCTCATACTGGAATACCGGAAGAGCATCGCAGGCCGTGGTATAACAGATGGTGTTTTTTTCCGGTGTGTTAGATTGTGTGCGATGTGTTAGTATTGTTTTTTGTGTGTTGCGAGATGGGAAAGAGAAAAGCAACGCATTACATGAAAAAGAGAACTTTTTGTAAAAATCAGTTTACAAAAGTACAGGCACAAACTATGAATTCACGTTTGAATACAAGTGCTTCTTCAAGAAAACTGAGCGAACCTACTGAGATACATCCGAAAAGTAAAAATGTAGGGAATATAATTTTCGACGTGGCCTGCTGCTATTTTAGCTGGCTACTATTTTGACCTAAGCTCGTTTATTTCTGCTAAAGAATCTTACTTGACAAGCACGGCAAAATAGGCACGGTTTCAAAAAAAAATCAATTCTCATTTTAACTTGATTTCTAATAAGGAAGTACCTAATACGTCTTAAGATCCTGACATTTTTTGTCACTGAAAGTGATCCTCCCATCTCTACAGCTTCAGATCTGCAAAGCATTCAACCTCAAAACGATTTTATTGTCGCTATCAGCCCTGAAGATTGGAGGGAGCTCCGCCCTTCAGTAAGAAAATGGAATTCATGAAATCGGCCTCAAGGAAGAAATTGTCTTAAGTTTCAAAGTGGTTGGACGTCTAAGATAATGAACTTGTTGTGGACTCATCAGATTCCCTGCCCTTATACATTTAAAAAGGCGTTCATTGCAAAAGATGCAGATTTTGGCAACGACTTTTTAAAAGTTGATGCTCACTGTAAAGAATGTGATTCATCAGCCATAGGAACAATGACAGAACCACCATTGGAAGGGGAGAGTTCAGTAATGATTTGGCGAGCTGTTGATACACGGGGCGTTTCACGTTCAAAAAACGACCTATTGCTGCGCTGAAAACAAGTGGCCAAGTTCGTTACGTAGCAGTCAGCTGCAAAAACAATGCGTTTTGGTGAACCTGAGCCACCGAATTTGCCGACAAATTACGCAATTCGCAAAATAAAACAGGAACAAAGGTCTGAAGAATTACAGATTCCTAATAATGGTGATACAGTTCCTGCTCTGGTTAGGATGAAGTTTCGGCATCCATATGCCGGTGTCATCCACAAAATAGCTACAGATAAATTCTATGTATTATAACACAGTTCTACCCAGCGTCGATTTTATATAGAGTTTAGACGAGCAAACTATACGATCATTTCCGTGGACGCTACTGGATTACTAGTTCAAAAAATTAGAATGCCAAGAGGACCAAGTGGTCACATTTTTTAATGTGAAGATTAATACTGGAAAAGTTCAATTCCCAGTATTCCAACTATTGACAGAAAACCGTGATGCTAACAGCACATGGTATTGGCGTAACGAATGAGAGAGAACTGGACAGCGCAGCCCCCATCAGGTTGTCTGTGACCAGTCAAAGGCACTGTTTTTCTAAATAATTTGGGAAAAGTGTCTGCTACAAGCAATACCAGGAAACTTGTGTCCTTGCTCTCACAGAGAATAACTCTTATCTCCCTCCCTGTTTTATCAGAATAGATATTTCGCATTTTATTTCTGTAGCAAGCAAATGAAATTTGTGGAAACAGACAACCGTAGAAAGATAAAAAATTTTGCATGCGATGACTAGGACTCTTAGTAAAGTGTATTTGTTTTGACCATTTGAAGTCATTCTCTTCAATATGTGCTGCTGTGCCCGGGCAGAAACTGATGCAAATGGTGATAGCAATATGCCTACCCCTGCAGAGTCAAGTAGGATCCAGCTAATTGAATGGCTACAAAAATTGCATGTCGATATTGAAGGCAGTATTTCGAAGAGACTGCTCGGACTCTCGAAATGTTTTAGAAAACGACGAAGCAGAAGAAAAACTCATTGACGAGAGCAATAATGCAGGACCGACAGAGACCTGGGTTTCTAAGTTATTCCATACAGTTATGGATGTGGAAAAAGCTAGAGGTGACCGCTTGAATGCACACTTTTCCCCCCTCATTGCCCAAAAATTTCGCATAATAGCACATGACTTCGTAGTATGGTCAGGGTACTAGTGAATCTATTGTGACGTAGTGAAATGAGAATAAATTCAAATAACAAAAGAAAAATAGTATATTAAAAGGTTATAGACAAGTTACAATAAATTGCTAAATTTAAACACTCCGGCAACCTTTTCCTTCCAGTACCCTGCTTCACCGCAGAAAAATAAAAGCCACGCGTAATGCGAGCTATCGGTCGTTCCGTGACAATTACCGTCACATGGCCTGACGCCAAAATGTAAACCGGTCGTGGCGGACCGTGTGCCTACAGCACGCGAGATCGTCTCGCCCACACTCCTACACTCCTCGTACAACGCTCTCCGATGTAAACTGAATGAGAACGAGGGCTCGCTAGCTAGATTCCTAGGAGTTTACAGCCTATGGTTATTTTTGGCTCTGCCACGCTCTCTGCGTCAACTGCCAGAGCGCAAAATCCCGGAAGTTCAGGCTCAACCCTTTCCTCCCCTGCAGCGTGCTTTCACCTAACGATTCTGGCCCTCTGGTGTTAACGACGCCACACTATTAAGAGCACCCAATGTCACAGCCCCTTCCGCATCTGTGGTGGGGGACTTCAAAGATTTGAAGCAGAGTCCTCCAAGGAGATCTGGGACCCCTGTCTGTCCACAAATTTGACGCCAAACACATAACAGCGATTAAGGGAGTTGTGTTGTTTGCTGCAACATTTGCCGAAAAAAAACAGTGGAAAAATGATGACAAGAGTGACGGTGGAGAATTGCAATACTTTGAAACTTGGAAAGAGCAGTCTGTGCCTCCAAAACGACGGAGAGTGCCGAAGTACGCCGTACCCTGACCAGAAATAAAGGGCATGGATGAAGCAGACAAATTGAAAATCCTCTCCGCATCATTGCAGCTGTTAAAAAATGGGAATTTTGTCAGGTTTTGTAATGATAAAAGATATTACTGCGGAGATAAAAAATACCTGCTCCTTAGATTGTGTCTGACAGATGATTGCTATGATCTAATCTTAGAACGAGAAATTTCGCTTGTTGATGACAGACATTACAAATCTGACAATAGAAACTTCACAATATTTACGGAGCCACCAGATATACATATATTCTACCATTCAAAGCGTTGGCAACAGTTCTTTCAGAAAATCGTTTGCAAAATCCTTGTGCTCGAAGGAAGGGAACTTTGTTGAGGTATGAATGCTAAGGAAATGTGTGTAACTTGGTTAGAGAGTTATTTCAGAACATATCCAGCATGACTGTTACCCGCTCACGCTTCAACAACATTTGTAATAACAATTTGAAAATGAAGATTAATAATACGTTACGCTAGATGCAAATGCTAGATTTATTCCAATGTATTATTCGTTCGGGGTTTGGCATCAATCGAATAGGTTCTTGCAAGTTGTTTGCAAAATTCTACAAAAAAAAATAAAATAAAATAAAAGAAAGAAAACATCTTGTGAGATAGGTGAAGTTAATAAAACCATGGGGCCTTTAACATTTATTGATATAGATTTTGGGGGATTACGGGTGTGGGCTCCATTCACGGCGTAGATGAAAAGTTCAACAGGTCTTGCGTTATTTAAGACATTCGCGTGTTCTTAAAAATAAGCAAGGAGAGGATTGTTTTAAGAGGAGCAGTGGCTTATCAGCTATCAGTTAAGCAAAGCAGTGGCTTATCATTGGTTATGCCCACCATCTGGCGGGTCAATGTGACACTAACAATGACAGTGGTAGTGTAATTAGAGCTGTTAAAGAAGATTCTTCCCCCATCTTCTTAATGACTCTAAATTTTAAGACAGTGTATGTGTAGTGTAGTGTTTTAGAGTTTTTTAGTTATACGCTTTAGGTAGATCACGTGAATTTTGTTTTTCATTACTTGTATATGAACTGACTGAAATGTATTTTTGATTGTACGATATATTAATTTTTAATGTGATAAATGATTTGTATTATTTATGATTTCTGTGTATTTTAGGTGTAAAAACTGTGGAAAACCAATTTGAAGTAGCTTGAATGGAGGCAAGGTTGCAGAACTTTATAACTGTCTTTCCAATACCTAAATATTGATCTAATTCGTACTTTTTATTGAGTATTCATGTGCGTTAGTCTGCGGGACTTTTGTCTGAAGGATAAGAAGTACTCAATTTATTTGAGAGTAGAAGAGCTGTAGGAAAAAACAAACTGTAGCTAATGCATCATTCGAAAAATAAATAAAATTTATTTGCTATTGGTGAGCTGTATTGTTGATGAAATGGGCAAAGGCGATTGAAATAAATGTTTCGGAAGTTTTTGTTTGATCCTCTTTTGGTGAGAATTATGTTTTCCTAGCTGAAAATGGAGTGCATCGGAGTGGAGTGGAGTGATGGTAGATGGTTTTATGGGAATAAAATTTAGTCGAGAGATGTAGAAAGTAATTTTTCAAATGTAGAATGTCCAATTCGTTATGAATTTGTTCAGTTACATTGTCTTAGGGGGAACGTTGCGTTACTTTTTGAAACGATGAATGTGCCAGTTGCGAGTCCAATGTTCAATTAGGTTTAGATGAGTTTGTAAGAATGATATTGCAGTTTGTAAATTTGAACTATTGCTATAAAGAACTGAGTTGTCAGCAAATAAAGCTATAGAAGTTTTCATAGAAAAAACTGGAACAATCCGGATCAAACGAGGAAAAAAACATTTAGAAGGGTCTTATGTTTTGGCTATGGTGGTGACTGGTTGGTTTTTGGAGGATTAGTTAGGGTCACACAGCCATTTTAAAATGGTTGTATCTTAAATATTTCGTCGCCATCGTCTTCAGCGGAAACAAATTTCATTCAGGGGAAAATATCCATCTTTAATATTTTAGTTTTAGGAAGACGCTGGTAAAATTTTGAACTTTTTCAATTTTCCAAAAATCAGGAGTTACGACGACTTACTTCATTCTCTTAAAATTCCTTCACACTAACAACAAAATTAAATCAAAAACGTGGGAGCAATTTAAAAAAATGGTGTCTTTATGTAAAGTAGTTCCAAAGTTAAAATATCACTCTATTCAAGGGGCCTCAACATATGCCAGACCGATACGGGAATATCAGTTTTACCACTAACTTTGTTCACAGGCAGATGGACAGACGTTTTGCCATTAATCGATTTTTCAGTGTCAGTGGAGCAAAGTGAACAAAGCATGGATTCTCACTACACCACGTGTAACGGGAATTTTTTCGAAATCTCGCAACTGTATTTATCCACTTTTTCGTTACCAGAGCCCTGTAATAATAGTTTTTTCTGTTGAGAATTCGCCGTTTTTTCGCGCAGCGTTTCCAATCACTTTTAAACTTTTGTTGGGGATAGTGTTAGATGTACTCTATAAGATGACATGATAGCCGTTTGGCTCTATTCTTTTCGTTTGTCTACCGTTGGTGATACTACACGTACCATTGATCATTTTGACATGCACTTCAACAACCATTTGAAAAATTCTTAAAGAAACAAAGCGTGATTTTTTTTAATTCAAATTTTTAAACGAAAACCGCTTTCTGCCATTGAATTCAGTGTATTCACGTTCTACAAAAACGTACCAACGATGCAGGGTGTGTATTTTAACCGTAAATTAAATTATCGGTTTACATAAACCCGAAAGAAAAGGCAGCAGTAATTATCGCCTTCTGTTATCAGTGCAACAACAATGACCCATAATTCGTGTGGGATACACATTTTGCCAATGAGCATTGTGCTAGTAAGAGCTAGCACAATGCTCATTGGCAATATGCATTAGCAAGCGAAATGCGCTAGCAAGAGAAATTTTTTGGGTGGTGGGGGGAGGTACCCCAACAGAAGTTAGTGCTTCGAGTTTACATAATTTAAAATCGACCATGAGTAAATGTAACTTAAACAGTTAGACGAATAATCAATTCCTTTTTTGTTATGTAGTAGTATAGATAGTATTTAACGGTGACCCGTCATCACCCAATTTGGTGGATCTAAAAGAGAACA
Source organism: Gryllus bimaculatus (assembly GCA_017312745.1). Taxonomy (NCBI): domain Eukaryota; kingdom Metazoa; phylum Arthropoda; class Insecta; order Orthoptera; family Gryllidae; genus Gryllus; species Gryllus bimaculatus. The sequence goes on from BOPP01000089.1 coordinate 1,251,397, forward strand.
AATGTCTTATTTTCACAATATTTAAACCTCTTAATTTTTAGTACCATTATAATAACCCGGCGCAAGGTATTACAAAAGACCTGGTCCCTTGAAAATAAGACTCCTACACACTCTTGAAGATTTTCTCTCCAACTAAGTTATAATTTTATAAATGAGAGCCTAAATAATTGTATTCTTTACGAATTACATGATGCAGAAACTTTAATTGTTTCTGCATTGTCCACACAAACTTTATTCAAAAGGGAATGTAGTAATCCACAGTAATACCAATTTCTCGCACATTACGGTGTTGCGCAATATACCAACGCGTTGTCACATTACTCAGAATCTTTTCAACATTCGAACGACAGCCTCCAAGCTCTTTTCACTTTTCTTTATATTAACACCAGTAATACAAAATTTAAATGTACCATTTACATGCTCTGTGTCCTGGTTGTCGATACCACCATCTTTCAGAAGGAATACTCTTTTTACGAGTAGAAACACCACCTGACAATGAGAGAATATTCTGTGAAATTCACGCCGTATCGCGACGTTACCATGGTTACATTGCAACTTCATAATCAGAGTGACCAAATAAATGAAAAGTGGATTTCTAATTATCGTACACTAAATAAAAGTAAGTACAAAATTATTTTCAATAGTAAATTATAATTAAAACGATAATTATAAATAAATTAAGTAAGTAAAATAAAAAGTCGGGGTCTTCTTAAGTTTCTTCTTCAGCGCGAGAAAGTAAAAATGTAGTGTTGCTCATGCTTTAGATCCAAATTTGTCTGTTCAAACAGAAGACGACTTTTTGACAGGTTTTAAAACTAGTTAGCATTACTGTGAAATGTATTCTTCCACCGAACAAATAGGCTGGAATGTGAGCTGTTGTGGGAGTGTCAAATGTGAGTTCAGTGCATATAGTTGGAGGTTAGGGATAGTTTTCACTAGAGTGATTTACATTGTTCCATGTCTATTATTTCAAAGAATGATAAGAATTTATACAAATCGTGTGTAAAAGATGGGAATACGTATGCGTGTGAATTAACTCATGGATGTAAATTGACGCGCCATACATTTTGAATTTCTGAGTCTGCGTTGTTTTCTTTCAATATGTTCTTAATTAAACCTGCGACCGAATAAATTTTCACAAAGTTGTGCATATAAATGTTTGGAAGTTATAAAGTGCCCTTTTCTTGCATTTTATCTATATAAATACATTCATATGTGAACATTCTCCATTTGGCGGAATGACAAGAATAATAGGGAGTATCTTGGTACAAACTGCAAACAAAGCGTACGCATATTGTTACCATTTGCATTCTACAGAGGCGTACTCGCCTAGGCTCTCATTGTGAATCCTTCCTAAGTGCCGTATTCTAAGTGTCAATTCTTGAAACTGTTGCTCTCAAGCCATATGTGACTATCGCATTATTGTTAATGTGGAAATGCACGTTCAAAAATGCGATAATCGCATAATGCACGAGAGCGATAATTTCAGGAATAGATCCTCCGATCAGCGGCTTCAATGGGTCACATTATCGTACTTTTATTTGTACGATAATGGTACATCGTACATCGTAAGGAATAATCGTACATAAGCGATAATTATTGTATGTGTGGCAACACTGGCCCGTGCCGTACCGACGCACTGTCCGCATAGCTTCAGGGGTTTGTTGGCAGCCGGAAACGGGAGAGGGCAAAACCGAAAAAAGTAGCTCTGGCTCAGAAGGGAAACTAACAAGTTCGAGCAAATTTTGCAACTTTTCAATTCTTTCTGTATCCTATTTGAAATAGTAAAACTATAGTTCAATATAAAAAAATATAATAGTCAATTTTTTACGTTTTAAATTATTCTTGTAGAGCATTTGGTATATGTCCGTGATTTAAATTTGATTGCAATGATTGTAACTATTGCTCAAAAACGTACACAAGAAGTGGTAATATGTTCTTAGTTATAAAATGCACATGGTAGTAGGTAGATGTGAAATTAATAAGTGCATTCGTTTGTAGTTAGAGATATTCTTTCGTAATAGAAGTAAAATTATTGTATGAATTATTGTGTTCTTTTATACAATTGTTATACTATATTAATATGTAACGCAATTTTTTTTTTCAAGGGAGGTGCAAATGCGGGAGTTCGCTGAAAATCAATATTAAACATAGCGATTCGAAAATTTTACTCTCCTGTCATGTAAAAAAAGAAGAGGACTCATTGACTAAATGTGGCAAATGATGGACACGTCAGCCGATCCATTTTCAAGTATCAAAAGACCTCCAAAATAAACCAGTTTAGGTTTATAGAGCAGAACAAGCTAATCATCTCATGGAGTATGAAGATATGAAGCCAAACTACATTGTGTTCTAAGAATGTATTGCACACTGCAAAGTCAAGAGTACTGCCGAGTTCAGTATATTGATACTGATCCAATAATTGCTGTTTTGAAGATGAAATGTTGCAGCTATTTTAATAGTGTGCATTATTTTTCTGTGTCACCATTCACTGTCCATAACTGGACAAATCAGCAGATCCACATCCTCCAGAAACTTCAAAAAAAGCCAATCACACTAATTATAGACACTAACGGAGGATTCGTTCAACTAATAACTGCCGTATAACCGACAAACTGGTTTTAGTTTTTTAAATTTGGCTGTTTTGAATGTCGGTGGGAATCAGTTTAGCTCAAATGTTAAATGATTCTCATAATACTCTGACTCTGGGCAAAATTGACTTATGAGCTTCAAAAGACAAGGTGCTCCCAACCCGAAAGAAATTGTTGTCGATGCTTCTAGAGCAATTTTGAATGCAGTGGCTCGACTACGCATTCTGTCGGCATGTGGAGGAGTATTCGGGGAGGTTGTTTGTCGCAGATAACTTGCCGAATACGTACATAAGAATAGATGTGGCACATTTTCTCCAGACCTACGTTAAACTTCTAAAAGATGATAAGATAACAAAGGTGAAACGCTTTTTCCTTGCCAACATTGGCCAATTAATGTGCCGCAGTGTGGACAACGTACATTCAATTTCTGAAACTGTTCAACTAACCAATTCAGAGCACGATTTACATCTATGAATGGCGAGCCAACACTGCGAAGTATCCAGAGAAAATCTGCTTCGCATAGTCACAGATAAGATAATATTTTTATATAATATATTGCGAGTTTACTTTACTTTCACTATCTTTCAAAAATACTTCCCCTTCAAACATAATGTCTATTTGTGTAGCAATTACATAGACTGTTTCTAATATATATCATCAGCGTGCAAAATAAATAGATTTGTTCACATTTTAACGTATGTTTTAATTACAAACAGGTATGGATAAAGAAGAAGGAAACTTGTACAATTGTGTTTTGGAGAGAAGGGAAGAAGAGGAACCCCATTTAATCGCTGAGGACACTGGAGAGCAACGAAATCAGTGACAGAAATGGGGTTTAGACATTCATAATAAGACGTTCGAAATTATTGAAAAAGAAAAAAGAAATGAACCTGACAGGGTTAACCCGTACTTTTTCCCATAAATAGGACAAAAGTTAATTAGGGACATGGCTCTCTTACCTATGTGGTCAAACATACGAACTGTAAATTTTGGATTCGGGTGAATACCAGCTTCATCCGCTTTCATGGAGAGTGAGTTCGGCAAAGTAAGAAAATACAGGGTTTCCTAAGCGAAATATTCAGAAATTCCAGAAATTTTCATCAACAACATATTGACTGCCTTCAAGTGAAATAAAAATTGATTATGGCCAATCTCGATAATGCCTTTGAGAAACAGAGGTAAAAAGAAATTGCGGAAAATGTTTCCTCAACCCAACCCACATCCTCTCAAAATGTGTGTCCTGCATGTGCTGGTGGAGATCTTCCATCAGGTGCACATCTATGCATCATTTGCGCTAAGGCTGTGCAAACTCTAAATGAGTGTTCTGATCCTTACAATTGCGGAGAAGGCTACAGCATGCACAATATTTGTAAGGCTTGTATAAATGATGCCTCCAGCCGAGTCATTGCAGTATCAAGAGAAGTTGAGAACTGGAGGGGTCTTGGGAGAAGTGTAGAGAGGAATAACGTGTAGTTGGGTGCGAACAACGTGATCCTAAACGATAGTTTTGAATGGGTCAAACACAAACGGCTACCTGTTATAAAAAAATGCAAATCATGTGAACGTATGTGATACTTGTATAAATGGTGAGACCATATCAGTATCATATACGTGTGCTTTTGACAGCACATTTCAGATACTATATGTTGTAGCAGTTGACAACAAGCATTTTCGAGAAAAGGTAATATTGTTAATTGTATATTGTGTTGTTACATTCAAATGAATGAAATAATGATAAAATATTGTAAAAAAGTCATATCCTAAGAAGGTTTAATACTTTTTTAGTGTTGGAAAATCTTAGTGAATTATCTCAGTTCTTTTCCGTAGAGTCTAATATTTATTAAGTACATATATAAGGAATTTAAGATTACATAGATTAAAATGTAAACGCAGTAGATTGGTATGTCTGTTGACCCTATCGTGTTACATTTTTTAATTAAATAAATCGATACATATTGAAAAATGCAGTAAGCTATAGCTTTCTTTTTAAGAGCAAATATTGAATATTGTGAAAACATTTGTTTTCTAAAACCTAGGCATCCATAATATACATAATGTGTTTTTGTATTCTTTCAGATATGAGTTTTGTCTGAAGACATATGTAGAATAGTGTCAAAAACTGTGGCTTCTGGAATTAACAAATCATTACTAACTAGGGCAAAAAAAAGAAATCATTCCTGAGAATATCATTGTATATAAATGATATGCTTCAGCCAAATTTCAGTAACCTAATTAGAAACAAAATTATATTGAACACCATGGGACAATGTGCAACAAATCACTGCGAAGGGGTGGAAAGTACAGAAGTGTTTCGTATAGGTGAGTCTTATACCGAGAAAAAAACAATGAATCGGACATGTGTTCAGAATTATGTCAATTTTACAATTTGAAACGATTGCTAATTTAATATTTTACTATTTCTGACCATTTTAATTATTTTCTAGGTACATTATGTGCAATAGAGATGTTCTAAAGCACATGAGAGCTAAAAACAGAGAAGAAAGAGTGGACCATCCATTATCATCAGAAGGTGAACTAGTTGTGGGCTTAATTCGATATAGAGGACAAAAAAAATTACAAGAGCATTGCTCACGACACTGCAAATGTTCTTAGAAGAAACAAGTGGTATGAGTACGATGATTCTGGAGGCACAGCATCACTTTTAAAGGAGACTACAAAAATTATTCTGTAATTGCTTCTCTACTATAACAAAGAAAATACACAATTGTAAAGAGTTAATTACCAGTTGTTAGAAATAATGCTGCAATGTCCACACACACATACACTTCCTAATATTTTTGTTGTTTTTTTTCTCCCTACTAGTGGACCTCGCAATGCTTCTCTGCTACATCACACACTACAGGTCACGTGATTGCCAATCATGTTTTACGCTATCCTGCGCAAAAATTCTTATTGATGAAAGACTTTCTTGCAATTCACTTCTCCCTGTAGCTCGTTACACACAATTTTAACTGTTTTTGACAATAAAATAAATAAAAGAAGGATGTGTGTGCTCTATATCCTGGTTTGAACATGTTTGTCAAGTATCTTATTGTTAAGATGTTCTCCCTCAAATTTGGTCATGCATTCTTTATGACACTATCTTGAAAAATTTGATTTACTTGTCCGAGATTGAAAGAATAATTTCTACCAATATTGCACAATTGCAGGGGGAAATACGTGTATGCAGCATAGACGTGCTTAATCTATGATCTGCAGCGGGTTGCATATATTGTGGTACCCTTTATCATTTAGAAACTTCGGACGTAAGTGTTTTACCAATGTTGTGGTCTGGTATACATTTGTATGTTTGTGGATATTGCAAATGCGTCTTTTATTGTATTATAATGAATGCTTTTGTAAGTAAATAATTTTCATTATGTATTAGTTCTGTGTTTTTTTTTGGGGGGGGGGTTGTTTATGAGTACATAGAATTTGTTTAGCAATGACAGAAGTTATAGGGTAGTTGAGTGGTTGAAATATAACTTTTATTTACAAAGATTAAAATATTTTGTTGTTTTTGTGTATTTCTGGTTTAGTACTGTCTTGAGTAAATTGTTACCCACCCTATAGTACTTCAACATTGTTTCTGTAAGAATGTTTGTTAGATTTCTTTGTATTATAGATTCTTTGTATACCTAAACGAATTGTGGAGTGCACATTCTCATCTCAGTTAGGTGAAATAACAGTAACAAGTGTTCAAAAGACACGTATTGTTGGTATAAAATAATAAGCCAAGAAAGGAAGTACAGGGGAAAGTCAGGCAAAACCGTATACCAAGATTTCTTGGCCCTCCCCAAAACAATAGAGGGCTGTTGATCACTGAGAACCTCTATTAGGATCTAACATACAAGGAATAACTTTTTACAGCGACCAAAAATGTAACACTACCACAATTTGAAATCAAAATTTTCTAAAACTAAAAATAATAAAAATTAAATAAACTAAAAATGCATTTATTTTTACTGAGAAGCATGCAAAAAAGAATTAATTCTAGCTAAAGCAGGGGTGCCAAAAAAAATAAAGATAATTAAAAATAATTTAAAAAGAAATATTGAAAGAAAAAAATTAAAATTATTCACATTTTTGCTCAAACTACAATTTACACTTATTAGCACTTAACATGTAGGAACACGAAATTTTATATTTAATGTTGATTCCACCTGACTACGCGGTGTGATGCTTACGAATTTCTTTTTCTCGCGACGTTCTCTTAGAAAGCAATTGTGAACTCCTTTTTGGATTACGATATGCCATCTGCGAAAACGGGATTATTTTTTCTTTCCTCGCACATGTGTAACACTGAGAAGTGCTGGCTTAATCATATACAGACTGATGTCCTCAAGAGGGATCGTTGACTATACTCAAGAGTAGAATGGGATTCCTCGTGAGGGAACAAAATCTCGACTGGTATCATCATTTTATTTAGATTTTTATCACAGCCTGTGCTTCCACAGAAAAACAAAACACGATTGTCAATTCGCGTTGTCCAAGCTTGCAGGTATGCATCCAACTAGATCGCGGAGGGAAAAAAGCGAATCAAGAGGAAAAATGCAGAAAGGTGCAAAAATAGGAATCAGAAGCTAAAATGGAAATCTACTAAAACAACCCCGGAAGTATAATTAAGTGGTTCTTATTTTTAAAAGTCGTAAATAGTAACAATAACAAAAGCATTTTGTCAACCCCCCGGGCTCTACTTATCCTTCATGTTACGAACCAGTATTATTAAGACAAGTTTAACGAAAAAGTTTTGTGAAAACTCAACTATGCATTAGTCAAATAGCCCGCGTTTCGTGATGTCCCAATTTAGTCTCCTTTCATGTGTAGAGAAGTCAAAGATGAAATAATTACCCAGTTTATACCTCGAAGACTCACGCCACTGGAAGATACGATCCCCATAATGTAAATTCCAAACGATGAAGAAAGAAAGACTCGTGATGTTCGGGTAAAGGCTGGTACTTTCGGGTCAAATAAGGAGGTAAGAGAAAGAAAATTCAACATTGGTGTACTTCTGGCCAGATTGAGTTATAGGACACAGTTAATGGCAATTAGAGCCCAAAAAACTCTAGAAAACTATGAGTGAGTTACCAGATTTGACCGAAATTGGGAGGAAATATCAGAAAAAATGCTTACGGGTCGAAGCAACTAGTAGTGTGGTCAAGCGCTCATGAAAAACTAATGATGGGACTGCCGGAATGTGAGAAGTGACATTGCCGCCAAATAGCAATATGCTCCCCGTTGAAACTTCGGTACTCGGTTTGACCGGCCTACCGGGTTTTGCCCAACTTGTAGAAAAATTATCCTGGAAGAAATTGAAGTAGGGAAAACTATCGTACCTAGGGAGTCTGGAGAAATTTGGGAATTCGTATTTTCGATACACTACTATTACCATTAGTGTTTATTCAAGTGAACGATTTGATTTTGGGAGCTGTTTTCGCAATTTTATGAGAGTTTAATAGTAGTAGAAATTTCTGCATTCCTTTTTCATCAATTTTGAAATAAATACTATTACTTTACGAAAATTGAAGTAGATCTACATTTACTAGCATAGAAAGTAGTTAATTCAAGGTGTATACTTCTTTCCTATATTCACGTACTATTAACAGTAGCCTTGTGCAATCATGATTGCAGATTCCTATAACTAGGGTAGTACCTTGGTACGTAAATGTAGTATTAAATTGAATTCAGTTAGTTTCAAGATATAATCTGGACATGCCACGAGGCAAAGGACAAAACAAAAGGCCACTAGCAGAAATCATTAAAAATGCAGTTTTGCCTGTTAAAGAATATATGTCAATATGTTGTTCACAGTAGTTCAGTTATAGCATATGACGAATCTGAAAACTTTATTTTTCAGTTTTTGAAATTGCACATACAACGATACACATTCAAAATTGATGAAGGTTCTTCAACATAAGAAGTTGATATGGAGGACGTAAAAGTTGAGCTCCTTGACCCATCTGTGGTCGATTATTCTCAAAAACAGCAATTCAGTGATTTTCCAGTTTCCTTTACAAATTATTATCTATATATTAAAGTCCTTTCTGTTTAAAAAGTGCTGAAATTGACGTAGAGGATATAATATAACCTCCAGAAGCAGTCTGCGATGGTTGTAATTAACTGCAGCAAAAATTAATTTTTTCCGTTACAATTTATTACAATTTAGGATAATTTTTTTTTCAATAAATGTCATTGCGACATTCTCTCTATGAAAGAAAAAAATATTATTCAGTTGCAGTTTTTTACATTTACTACATTGTCCCCAGGTACTTCAGTACGATGCACCTAGGTACACATTGTACACAAACAAATCATCTCATAAAGAAACTTAAAGAACATTTTTTTAAATTGTTATGATTATTACACATAAACGTACTGAAATTTGTAGCATCCCAAAAAGAGAAAAATCAACTACGTCATATCCAAAAGAGGTGAGAAAAACATTAAGAGACCACCGTTTCCCGTACTTTTGTGTTCCGACGACAAAAGAAAATTGCAGGATTTTTTGAATAATGAGGGGAAACCGGTTTTGATGCATAACCTTATGCGGTTTAAAAAACTGGCTGAAGTAATTAATTTAAAAAGAATTACATTTAAATATACAGTACTTTTAAGAAATTAGTGTTAGTAAGTGTGTAGCCCGCCGTGGAGAAAAAATCTAGGTTTTCTTGAATTGTGTTGGTAAACGTGTCGGTTTTAGGTGCAAAGCGTAGTGCGATTTTAAAAACTAAGAAGAGCAATTATTTTAAATACAATAGATATGTAAGGAGAAACCTGCCCAAACGTTTTTGTACCCCGCTGATTAGTATGTCTTTAATCTGTATTTATACATTCTGCTTTAATATTCTCTTGCAAGATAAATGGCCTTTATAAACAACTAGCTGAAAAATTAATTCTAGAGCTTATTCATGAATAAATATAAAGAAATTTCTAGAAGATTGTGTTGGTAAGTCTCATTCTGGTTTCTGGAGCCATTTCATCAGCATATATAAAGTATTTTCAGGGAAGAGTTAAGTCTGTCGCTCGTCGGTAAGTATACATTATAAGATATTTTGAATTGTGTCGGTAATCTGCGATTTTTGGTACAAAACCTTCTGCGATTTTAGATATAATTGAGCGAAATAATTAATTTAAACAAATTCTTTTTAATAAATATCTTTTATAAAAATATCTTCTATAAAATATATTTTAATAAAATAAGTCTAAAGTAGCAACTTGTGCACATTTTTGTATTTCGCCAGTTAATTCATTTTGTGCGACTTTTGTATAAATTTAATAATTGGATCATTTTTGGATAATTTTATAGTCTCTGTGGAAGTCAAGGGCCCTGAATTAGCAATTGCAAGCAGTAATTAACACTACAGAGATTTGAACAATAAATATTAATTTATTTAAAAAATTAGTGATAAGTTTTTTTGCCGCTAAGAAGAAATTATAGGATTTTGTCGGAAAACTAGGTTATTACTGCGATAATTAGGGCGATTTTAAAAACAACTGAGCGGAGTAATAATTTTACACAAATTTCAGTTAAATCAACGGGTGTCTAATGTACAAACTTGTTAAGATATTTCTGAATTTCGCCGGTTCTTTTTCTATGATTTTTTTTTTGTTTTGTTCATTGTACTTTGATAGGCTCAGTTAAGATTTGTCTCTATAAACAATTCCGAGCAGAAATTAATTTTGGAACTCAATAAATATAAAGTAGTCGTAACAAAATTGTGTTAGTAATTCTGTGGTTCGCCGGTAAAATGTAATCTTAACAATTTTTTTAATTTTGTGAATGGGATGTTGGCGCAAAACATTGGCTGAATTAAAAACCCCTGGGCGAAGCAATTAATTTAAACAAATTATTATTACATCAATGGGTGTCTTGTGTAGAAACTTGTGAAGATTTTTCTGAATTTCGACAGTCAGTTTTTTTTCTATGATTTGTTTGTTTAGTACATTGTACTTTGAAAGCCTCTGTAAAGATTTAGGATTCTTTATAAACAATTGCAAACAGTAATTAATTATGGAGAGATTTAATAAATAAATTTACAGTATTCGTAACAACTTGAGATTATTAATACTGTGGATCACCGGTAAAAAGTAATTTTAAGATTTTTTAAAATTTTGTGAGTGAAATATTATGTAGATGCGACCCGTTGGCTGATTTTAAAAACAATTGGGCAGAGTAATTAATTGAAACACATTATTAATGAATCAATGATTGTCTAGTGAAGGAACTTGTGTAGTAATATCTGAATTTCGCCGGTTAGTTCTTTTTCTGTGACTTTTTTGATTTATTCATGGTAGTTTTAGTTTCTGTAAAGGTTCAGGTTTGTTTATAAACAATTGCAAGCAGTATTAAATTCTGGAGTCTTTTAGTCAATAAATATAAGGTATTTGTTACAAAATTATATTAGTTATTCTATGGTCCGCGTTTTAAATTTAATTCTAAGAATTTTGGAAATTGCGTCGTTGAAATATGACTTTGGTGCCCTTTTTAAACAATTGCTTGCCGGAGTTAATTCTGGTGTCGTATGGTAAAAATATATACTGAATAAACATGTAATTACCATATGGAAATCTTTGTTTGCCGGTAGGGAATCATTTTGCGTTTTCTTCCATAAATTGTGTTTTGGTAGATATTTTTTAAACAATAACGTTTAATATTGATGGTAAAATTGAGTAATTAAATAGTAATTAATTAATCATTTCTTGTTACTTTTTTTTATATTTTCTGCTCTTTTTGGTTTTGTGGCTTTCTAGCTTCTGTTTGAAGCTAGCTGATCCTCTTTTTTTTTAGAAAATAGATGGCGTAATTAATTTAAATATTGATAATTAATGAGTAATTAATTAGTATTAAACGATGTCATGTATTTTGTTGTGGTCCGCTATTGGTGTCTAGCCAGCTTGAGAGAGGTCGCACCTGTTGGTCCTCGGCTGTTCCAGTATACGTTGTGTTGAAACTTTAACTGTATCCTCTCCGCCTGTTGTAACTAATCTCGTTCCAATCAGGTGAGTAAATCAACTCCCAAAGAGTTTCTATAAACAATGTACATGAATTTCAACTGCTTTTGCCTAAATCTAATACCGTAATTTCAGAATCTTTTTAACCATAAAAAAAATAAAGCAGATATGATTGTCCCTAAAACACAAACTTTTGGCTTTGCAAATTTCCCTAAATAATTCACAAATTATAATCTAGTATTTTAAACTACGTACCATTGCTACCTTTCGTATCAATAAATGTTCTTTGAATTATTTCGTACCCTTGAAAATAAATAAATTTAAATTATGGAAATGGCAACTCCTAAGCTTCAACACTTTGCAGTACCATAGAAACCTACACCGTCATGGAATTCCAACAATAAATTTGCACTAATCCTCCATTGTTTACAATTGAAATTCTCAAAACCATTAATTTACTGACCATAACAAATACATCATATTAATGCCAATGTTTCTCCTATCAATTGTTAAAAATTGATTAGCAAGCCCATAATTACATATTTGATCAGAATCAAAAGTTAAATGCTTTCCTCGGAATTTTCCAGTCTTTTCACTTAGCCATGAATAAATTGAAACTTCAATTGTGTATCTTTTATAAATATATTGCATAAAGCATATTTTCCTCTAAGTTGCCAAATAAGAAGTGGCTCTAAACTCCAAAACACATAAAAAGAACATACCATGTAATTGCCAGTTTCATGATCTTGGGCCTCTTTTAAAACCCACGGAATAGTTTTGACACTTTTTTCACCGGGTGGCTTTCAATCTCAGTGACTTTATTCATGCGTCCCTCGCTTAATTTTTTCACCCAAGAGAATGCCAGGTTCCGATGCTTATTTCTCATTTGCACCGTGAAGCTGAGCTTCAACGTGATCTTTCTCCACAGGGTTACCTCGATTTACACTTGGCACTCCCATTGCGTAATTTTTTACCACCTTGATAACCGACTTCAGATATACTCAGATTTGACACACATGATACATTCCTACATTCGTTTTTTTTCCTTGTGTTTCCGCTCTTATCAGCGACGGCACTGCCGCTATCATCGTGTTTCTGGCGCCCCGCTTTACATTGAACTCTCTTTTACCACTTGCGCAACACTCTTCTACCTGTTGCTACCTCGACTCTTTCGATATCCATTACGGGAACGTTTTTTTCTTTCTTCTGACTGTTGCCCTTATCTTGCTTCAGACTCAACGAATTGCTCTGCTGCCACTGCATAGTTATTACCGCCACTAATGTCTTGATTACAATCACTGGTGGTATTTTCATCAATAAAAAAAGCATTGTCTATGCATCAATATTTATTTGTATGTCTGGTTTCACTACCATTACTCTCACTTTTAACCGTATCTACGCCATCGTCCCATTGTTCATTACTATTCACTATTATCCTTCCCTACTGGATCTGCACCATAACCCAATTTTACCTCACTTGCATCATCATTGTTCGTTTAATCGCGTGTACATTATTATCTACTTTTACCTCACTAATAACATTATTATTCTCTTGTTTAAATAGATGTACAAGCATTATCAACTTTTTGCTGTACTTCATTGACAGTATTACCTAGCTTACGCATACCAGTTCTTCTCCCATATCCACTTCAAATCACTCACTTGTTTCTCTTTTACGTAATCGATGTCTCATTATTCTAAGTTCACTTATCGACACGCGCAAAATCTCAGCCGTGATTTCTCGACCACTTTTGACTTTAGTTTCTGCGCTACGACGCTGTTGTCGACCTTAACTATCGTTTTTGAACTAACTATATATTCTTTTATACACAGTATATTTTGGCCTGTCAGTGCACATTCATGAGCGACTCCTTTAAAAATTTCGAGTAAATATCCATTACTCTTAACATTTTATCCAATCCCACTTCATATTTCAGGTTCACTCCTGTTCAGTCTTGTTCATGATTACGCTCATTGTTGCCATTCTGACGGAGTTTGCCTTTAGATATTGCCATTTTACCGTTTCGGACTGCCTTACCAGAGCTCCTTTTTCTTTTGGTTGCATGTCCCTGCTTGCCACGCCGCGTTCTTGCACCTTCCATGTTGTAATTAATAATTAGTAATTCATATAATTAATAACAATTCCGTGTTTTGTATATCACCGCTGCAGCCGCCGACTGCCATTCTGCCTTTTTTAGCTGGCTGGGTGACCTTCTCCGTGGCTGTCGCCGTCCCAGCTTCTTGCTTTCTCTGTCATGTGCTCAGAGTCTCTGCTCCTTCAAGGCCCTCGTTAGGCCTACGCACCTGCATTGTTGCGTTCAGGGCCTCCGTGTCTGAGAACGCTGCTTTGCTGGTGCCTCTAGAAATAATTTTCTTCGAATGTGTAAGCTCGATTTAATACTGTGAGACAACTTCCCCAACTGCTCACAAAAAAGGGTAAATCTACTTTCTCCGCAAAGGTTTTATACCAATCTGCACATAGCTCTCTGTCTGAAAAAGAAAAAAAATGCTATTTTTCTGTCACTATCAACAAGCCTGCTATCAGCCAAATGTCGCCAAAACTGAGCTCAGTAAATAGCCTAATCTTCCTCTCTCTCACTATACTCACGAAAATGAGGCAGATAACCACACAGCAAATACTCCAGCATTATTGGCTGGAGAATTTCCCCTAGTACATGCTGCTGTTTCATTATCGTTAATCCTCTCAGCCATCTGTTCGCTGGTAGCCATCTTCCATTTCATCGACGCCAGTTGTGATGTTCAAATATAAACATGAATTCCGAATAACGATAGTTTATTCAGTACACGTTTACAACAAGCAAAACCCACATTGTAAGCCAGATCATCATTAGGCAGTTGATTCCTCTGCTCCACACTCACTTCTCAGTTACTCCAAGAGATCCAACTCGTTTATCAATTGCGCCTACTGTTCCAATTCCTCTCTGGCGCTTGCAGACCTTTTTACATTGGCAACGCTGTGACGTAGCTTCCGTTACGGCGGCTGCCTTCACAAGGGCGGTTGTCCCGTAAGCGCGCGCCAGTTGCAAATGCCACAACACAACTAAAGCATTACCAATAAATAATTGTGGAATAATTAAGGTATAGAGAAGATATAAGAATGGAGGTAAAGCCTTCCTACCCAAAACCTTACTGCCCACGTACTTGTGCACACCTGTCCCGAGACAAGAGATAAACTGACTATCGTACTGTCAACAAACCTGTTAAGGTAATGTAAAAAAATAATTTAATTATAAATACAACTACACCTGGGCAGTATATGACCTTACAGTTGGTGGTGGGAATTAAGTAACTCCGTGATTCTGAGAGGTATCGATAGTGATTTTTTTCGCTCTTATAAAATCAACTATATTTTGCCCCGCGTTGAACATGCCATTGTAATAGTTCAATATTCAGCTCCCCAGTATACTCATCTATAACAATTCGCCTTTTCTCTAATATAAATATAATCCCATTTATATTTTACCATACGTTGCCTAATTATAAACCCTATTATTTAGTATTTAATTTAATGGAGTGGCTAGCTCTAATTTTGATCAAGGTTTTGGGCGTTTGCGTACTAACATTATCTCAGGGTATTTTCGTCTTTCTTCTCGTCGGCTAGGAAGCACTGTTCACACGAGTATCCGGATGGTGATAATTTAAATTTGTTAGAAAAAAATCTGTTATTTATTAATTTAACTACTCTAAACCAAAAATCAAATACCTTGTAATTTGTTAAGAAATTATCAGTGACATGAAGGGTCGGCCGGAACATTTATCTTTATTCTATCTTTTCTTAAAAATATTTGACAATATCTCCGTGTATTTTCTCTAATGATACCTATTTTTTATGACCAGCGAATATCTATTTAGAAAAATTATCATTATATTTCTAACTTAATAGTATACCTTATAATTAAACATGGCCTTGCTAACTTGTTCATAAAGTCTTTTTGCAACTTATAGTCTAATCTTTCCTTTGCAAAGGTGTTTCAGTATGTTATAGTCTTTGGCATTGTGACGAGATCAGCGACTATTTCCATGATTCCATGCTGGAACTCTTCATATATATCACACTGAATTTACTTTATACGTTTTTACTACAATTCGAGATATGATTTTTTCACGAATATTATTCTTTTCTTGCTAATCAGTTTTAGCTAACTTATTCCACTATTTTTTTAATAATCGTGGGCCACATTTTCGTTTTCTATATCTCACAAACTGAATCAAATATTTTTACATAACGCCCTCACGGCCATAGATCCTCCCGCTTCCAAATCCAATATATCCTCCTTTTTAAAGTGTTCGTTTTCACCTACCACCTGTGTTACAAAGTTCACTTGTTTGATTGTTATTCTTGTCACTCCCGTAACCATGCATCTAAGCCACTTGTTTTATATCAACAACGTCCCATTTTTTTAATATGCTTCGAATTTTTTTCAATTCTCCAACATTTTTTAATTAATGTAATATTTTTATTTTATGATGCCTTGCATTCTCAATGAATCATTTTAACTTGTATCTTTACGTAATTCTTCATATTATATGATGTTAAGGTTTTTGCTTTTCGAATAAAAAACTCCCGTAAGGTATTTTGCATACCCTCAATGGAGAAGCTACTTCTTTACTCAATATATCGATGGTGACGGTTCAGATGAACTACTTCAGAGCATCTTCGTAGAATTAGAATCCGAAAAAGAAGAGGCGGATATGTGATGAGGACTGCGGAAGAGACGTCTCGAAGAGCCTCGCCGCAGCGGGCGGCTGTAAACAGCTTCGCTCCAGGGCACGGCTGAATCTTTAGAGGGAAGTAAGTGGAGGGCAGTGTCATGGACCTTTGAATTTCCTGTTAATAGGTTCATGGAGAGAAACTGGACACCCCAGGCATGTGATTAGAGTGGAGACCCGAATCCATCATTAACCGATAAAGAACGCTGCCTTTAGCAGTCAGTTGAAATTCCGTAGGGCTTTGTAATACCTTCTGCCGACCGGAGGGACCCTTGCGAGGATTCGGCTGCGGAATGTTCCAAGACCACCTGGAGACGGATGGCCGGAAATAGCTGACAGTTTCTGAAAATCCGCTATTTGAGCTCATTTTAACAATAAATGTTTTCAGTTTTCGAGAAACTTCATAAGATCTCATTTGAGGCACTTGAACCAACAAGATAATAATTTATAAATTAATATTTAGAGAGGGGCAGTATGGGGTCTAGAGTAGTCCCTCTTCCGGCACCAATGGGAGGGGTAGAAGTGGGCCCCCTGCAGTGACGATCGCCGACCTTCGTAAGCGCCAACTCACCCCCTCCGCGGCTCGCCCACCTGACACATCCCGCCCGTATACAAAACGCAACACCGACCCTTGCACCCACCGTCACCTCTTTCCTGCATGTTGACGCATCTCTCCAGTGACGCATCTCTACAGTGCTAATCCTAGCCCCTCCCCTCACGGCTGATGCTCCCTCTCCAAGAGACCTTGACGACATTCGGCCCTTAACCCGACCGGCGCGCCGCGGCGCCGCTTCACCCGGGGCAGTGGAGTTCAAAACGAAAGTAGTTTACAATGAATGCCTCAGGGCCGGCCTCTGCACCCCTAGGTGAAGTTACCCCCCACAATAACTGGCGGTTCTATCTTCCCAACCGTCCAGACAAACTTGGACACTCTTCGATCTGGGGGAGGGGCGCGTTGGCCAATAACTACAGAACCTTAGTGATTATAATATCGGCTCAAAATACCATGGGGCGGGAAAGACGCTGTTCCAGGGGCGGGGGCCACGATTGCTTAGTATGAGATAGAAATATCGTCATCTTTCCCTGCCGGAGAGATTTTGCCTACGCGTACCCCACAACAACAAAAATTCTGAGCTGGGGTTTTCCGTCCAGAATTACTGTCAATAGACCAGTAAATATTTAGCGTTTATTATCTATCATACTATCACTACACAATCTACTATCACAATTATACTATCTTTTAGCAATCAAATTGTAAATGTAGTCCACCTGTTATATTAAAATGTTCACCTGAGGCACAACTTGCGTATCCTTTCTGGTCGTTCTTGCGCATATTTCGAATCTGTTTATAAAATTGAAAATTATTGCAAAATTGTTATTTCGCGGAATTCGGCTCTGGGACATCGGGACCCTCCTCTCTATAGATCTGAAAAAGTCGGAAATTGTTTATAAATTTGTAAATGTTGTAAATTTTTACTGCATCTAAATACCCTTTAAACACAATACAAAATTCCGCAATCCGATCGGTGCTATCAACTTCCGTTCTCAAGATATTTATTTGTTTATTAGAACTTAGCATTTCATAATCACCCCCATTTTTTCACTCATTCCGTTCGCTCTCCGCACACAGGTATACTAAAAAGAGAGGTTGACGATATCTCGCTTCATACGCTTAATGACGAGTGCAGGCCTCGATTGCGCCTCGACACGATAAACGGTGCGAGCGAAATTATAGGCTTTACAATTTCTTCGAAAAAATAAACAAACAACACGCTGTAGTGTTTATTGGTAGTTTTGTAGGATTATTGCAATAGTGCGAATGATATTTTCTCTCAAGGGCAAATTGGGCTATGATAGGGTTTCAGTATTCTGGAAATTTTCAATGATCCTGGTTCGCGTGACTTTGAGAGGTTCATTTATTGATAAATGTGAAAAAATCGATGAACCTAATCGCCTGCCGCAAAAAGTATTGCCATTGAATGAATGCCACCCAAATCATGAAGTTTCTCACTCTAGAACGCCTCAAATTTTCAGATACATTGAGTAAGCTTTGAGGCCGAGTTTAAGGAATATTTCTTTTAAAATTGTATATTTACGTGTTTCTAACAAATTGAGTTCGACGGAATTGCGATTAAACAAACAGTATTACTCCCCTTATGAAGGTATCGATGTATAGGGCACAACATTAACGAAAATTAGACGTACACCATTATCTTTAGCATCCTTTACGCTATCAGAGGCCAAATTTAATCAACAGATTTTGAACAATTTTCTTGGAAATTTTGAAAACTTCCCAAGGGCTTCATGAATAATACCCCCAAAATTAAATTATTGTTTCATATTCAAAGGATCACAACATCAGCCAGATCGATTGGGAAATATCAATTTTGTTGAAAATTCTTCTTACGGTTTAGCCGCTAGCGTTGTTGACACACATTCGGACGGACAGACGTTTTGCCGTCAATCGATTTTTCGTTATGAAGGACTCACAAAAGATGGATTCTGACTTTACAACATGTCAGATTTTTTGATCGATTGATTGTTTAATGATTCCGGGTACGTCAACTACCAGGGATAATAGTCCCCTATGTATATTGCATGTTTTTGCTCGGGAGTTGGCGGTGATTTTTCCTCCGCTGTATGGCGAGATCCGGCGCCAACCTACCGTCGGATAGCGGGGATTCCCAAATCAGGTGTCTACCACCAGCGGGGGCACACCCTAGCCGAGGACCAAGTTCTATGCTCCCGACCGGTCTGCCCGGCCATGTGTGGTAGTGCTGTGCATGGGTGTGCTGTGTGTGTGATTGTGTGTTTGTGTGTGTGTGGAAAAGGACAGTGAGATAGGACAAGAAAGAGGAAAGTGAGATCGCGTGTAGTCCGTGGCCCGTTTGTTTTATAGGATACTCCTCCGACATTCGCCTGGTGTTGATCGGAGAAACCACGGAAAACTACCGCTAAAATTCTCCTCCAGATAGCGACTCAATTCGACCTAGCTAAGGTTGAAAATCATGCCACCGTCGGAACTCGAACCTAGGACTTCCCTGTCAGCGACTCTGCAGTGATAACAGTTGATGCCCTCAGCCATCTCTCCCGGTTACATGTTAGAGGGAGTAAAGGGAATAATTT
>BOPP01000089.1:1271332-1300648 GCA_017312745.1 Gryllus bimaculatus
GTCGCACTTCCAAACTTACGTCTTCGAGCATTCTCGGTAGTTCTTTATCAAGGTGGTTTCGGTACTTGGCACCATTTAGATTACCGCCAATAAAGTATGGTCTGATAAGTTTATCGCCAATTATTCCACACCAGACGTTAACCGATCAAGGTCGCTGATGATTTACTTGACGAATCCAGTGTGTGCTTTCTACACTCCAAAAATGCATGTTATGGCGGTTAACTTTACCGTGGCTTGTAAATGTCGAATCATCAGAGAATAGTACTTGAGTAAAAAAGTTCGGATTCGTTTGTATTCTCTGAACTGCCCATTGACAAAACTGTAGTCGGTTTTGAAAGTCATTGTCAGTTAATTCCTGATGCAAGGATACATGATACGGATGAAATTTATGTATCCTCAGTATTCTCCAAACACTCATACGAGGAATCCCTGATTGTTGAGATATGTCTCGAACACTCGCATGTGGATTAAGAGCCACTGCAGCCAGTACTGATATTTGATTATTTTCTCCAGTAGCAGAAACTCTACGTGTTCTTTTCTTCGATTGTACACTTCCGTCAGTACAGAATTGTTGAACAACTCTAACGAAAAAAGAACGCCATCGTTCTCTGTCAGGAAAACGTTGAACATACCAATTAACAGCAGCGGCAAAATTTCTCCCAGATTCACCGTAAATGAAAATAATTTCATATATATACACGAGAGTGAGAAGGGGGATGGTCTACTTGCAAAACCTTGCATGTCAGTTTTCAGTAATTGTTCAGCACAGACAAAAAACTGATATGTGACACTATCAGCCAATGAAACATTCACAGTACTTTCAGTACTTTCTATCGCGGTTAGAGAGCACTACATTGAGGTTTTGCCGTCTGGGGGCTTGCCAGTGTGTACCAGACAGCCTGATGAATCCAACGGTACACGATTCCCGCAGTATTACAATAATTTCTCTATACCGCGAAAGCAGAAGCGAGAAAGTAAAAACAATATTTTCTCAAAATGGACTCCGAACTTTCTTCGGGCTTTTTGCGCAGATAGTGCTAAATGCACTGTATGATTTGCCTTAAACGCTATTTTGATGTATTTTTTAAGATAAAAAAATACAGAAATGTAATTTTTTTTGCATCTCTCGCATCGTAAATATTTACAACTTGTAGGCTTCTTTATTCATTACGTCATTGAATACATGTGCTTTAAATGATTTCTGATGAAGTTTCGTGTAAAACTCGAATGTTTGCGGTTAAAATGAACTCAAATTTGCGCATTTTCAGAAATGTGCAAAGGACGTTTTCTCAAAAAAGGATTCAAATTTTCAAATTAAAGTTTGCATTAAGGACTATATTTTATTCTTCTGTAATACCATTGAATTCACATTTCAAATTTAATGTTAGAAAACCGAAAAAATTAAGAAAATTATAAAAAAAAATCGTCATTTAGGCGCTGTTAGGAAGCAGCTGAGAAGAGGATGGGGCAAAACCGAAAGGACCCCAGAATAAAGAGGTAAGGGAACTAACTAGGACGAGAAATCTGTTCCATTTTGTAGCACCACACGTTGTATGTACCACCTTGATACATTATTAGGTAGTGTTTATTTTCCGTAAATACATCTGGCAGAAGAATCATACATGTTTACGAGTATGAAGGAAAAATTCGTTGCCGTAGAGGGGATAAGACGGGACTACGGTCTACGGTCGTAAATTCAAAACAATGCAAGGCCACAAAAACCAGATTATCAGCGGCGACTGCCGAGGACAGTCACTGCAGGAAACTCCAAGCTGTGTGTGACTTTAGCGAAATAGTATTCCCTATTATCATTGCAATCTATCATTAATTCTACACATTTTCACAAATTTCAAATATATTACTTTGTGCTTACTAGTTCATGGTGTGTACTCGTATATAATGCTGCACAAATTTTTGCTGCAGAGATATTTATGCAAATACACCTTACGGAGATCTGATTCCGAGCCAATGTTGTTACTCAAAAGATCTGCTCGTTTGTCTATGAACGACACTGCGCTTGAATCTTTCACAATACCACTAAACCGGAAATCTGCGATTCTTCATCAGCAAAACTGTTATTGCCAGGGCATGGTAACAAAAAGTGGATAAATCTTGTTCATTTATATAGTATTTTACCTCATCTGGCACTCTGTGAAGTCAGAATTCACGTTTTATAATTTTGTAATTGATTCAGAAAAAACGATTGACGGCAATCGTACTTTCTCTGCCAGTCTCCGTACATACATGGTAACGCTAGCTCCAAAACTGTTCAGACGATTTTCTCCAAAACTGATATTCTCCAATCGATCAGAACGAACTTGAAGCCCAGTGAGTTTTAAATACATGATCTGATTAAAAATCATTTTTAAATTTTTCTCAAGAATTAAACAAATTATTTGATTACCTTTTTCCCTCGGTTACCGTAAGAGAAGAGTAAAAAAATCTGTCCATTTCACTTTCATTGAAATTTCTGTAATTTTTAAATTTTGTAAAAGTGTACGCCCGAGACTCTGCACTTCTGTGAGCGATATCACTTCTATGGTGGGTAGATTGATCTGATCCACCAGTAACGATGAAGAGTGGAAGAAAATAAAAGCTACTTCATTAGAACCGCGGAAGAATCAATCGAAAAAAGAAGGGTTGTAGTCATTCCATCCCGTAAATATATAACACCATGTGAGAGGGGTCAAGATACCTTTTAAGATATTTTGAAAATAAAATTAAAATAATGTCGACGAAATATCGTTGGGATACAATAAAATAAAAATAAATGTGAGACATTGGGGGCGCGAGCTTATAGAATATGTGAAAAGAATTCACTTGAATGTGATATTTTGAATAATATAACAATAATTTGTACTTTAGAAATTATTTACATAAGACAGTGTTATTAAGACAAATGAACAAAGATGTGCAAGAGAGACGTTGATAAAATAGCATCGAAATGGTAAATAATAATGAGAAACAAAGGAAGCCCTGGGAGGATGAACAGTTACAGATTAGATGTGTGGACACTGCTGCAGAAGGTAATGTGACTTGATCAGAGTCGGATGTATGCCGCGGGCATACATCCGACTCTCTGTAAAAACGTCAGTGTTAATATTGAATTAGCAAATAAATAAAATTCAAAAAGAAATGAAATATTGGCAGCAGACACTTCTTGTCGCTGCAATGGCGATTCATTAATGAAGTTATCATTTAAAAAATAGCAACCATCAGATTAATTAATTCCTATCACAAATAAAGATATTCTCCAGCCATAGTCTCGTACGAGCGGTCAATTTCAGCACACAACAACGAAGTAAATGCAACGCTGACACTGTAAGTATAGCAACGCCCAACCATTACAATAAAATCGAGTTAGGCAAATAAATAATTAAATTAGGAGTAAAAATAAGTTGAGAGGCAGAATGGGAATCGCCACACATGGTTCATTCACGAAGTTAAAGACATTGTGAAGAAAAAGGACGCGGATATCAATCATTTCAAAGTCTAGATGATAAAATACTATACAAACGAGAAAGAAATACAGCAAATCCGGGAAAATGAGAGAGCTGAAGGAAATGTATTGGGAAAGATTTACTTAGGATTTTGAAAGAGATCGGCTCACAAAGAGAATTGAGGAATGCTGAGAACCGCAGAAATCACAGACACTATAAAGATTAATGTTATTGATAGTGAAATATGGAAAGAATACACCGCAAACTTATCTAAATATATTGAATACTATCCAGAATACGTCCCTTCATACATATGGAAGATTCAATTTATAAGAAATAGAAATTACGAAAGAGGATGTGCAAAAGAGTGTAAAAACTCTAAAAAACAGAAAAGCACCAAATAGTGATGGTATTAGGAATGAATTTTGAAGTGTGAGGGCAAGAAGTTAGAAGATCTGTTAACTATATTATTTAATATTGTAGCGTCGTCGGGTACAAGTAAAACACAGACACGGAGTTGTTCTGTACAGATTTATAGCCAAGTTTTTATACACGTATACATGTACACTCCTCGGAAACTAGCGCTGCACGCCCAGCATTGCACACCCCTGAGGAATACTCGCTTCAGTCTGACGCAGACCCCAGCGGCTTGGCGCCGCTCCTAGTCTCTCGTCCCATGGCAACCGCCACACCTCGCAGCCGAAGCTCGCGTTATCCCTTGCGGGTGAAAAGTGCCTTCTGCACCGCGATTCCTTTCGAAAGCGAATGACCACGGCTGGTTACTCTCCAGCCGCCTTGCGAGGGGTAACGTGACAGACCTCCCATGCCGGCGGCGTCCTCTTATCCCGAAACGTGGGCCCGTTTGCAATTCAAAGCCAGCTGCGCCGCGCTGGACTCACCCATCATTTCCCTCTGCGCTAGTTGACACCCGCGCCCCGAGACACGCCCACCCCGGCCCTTGATGAGGGCTCGCCTCTGTGGCCTTCCCCTTGCCGCCAAAGGACGGCCCCCGATCTCTCGCTGGCCTCCCGACATGTGCGGTCCATCTGACCCATTGGCACGACTTTACAATAATATTATCAAGAGAGGAAGATTACCATCTGAAACATCACGTACTTTCTTGACCGTATTTTCGCGCAAAATTACGCGATTAGTATTCAAATTTTCGAAAAATTGTAGAGGGCCTTATTTCAAAATCTATCTTTAAGGACCAGACTTCATTAAGGAAAAAATCACTATCTTCATAATTGTAGATGTAAGAAGATACTGAAAAAAATGAATTTTTCCAATGTTCGGAAAATTAGTTTTTAACGAATATGACGCCTGTACCGTTCTCTTAAACTTTCACACTATCCAACAATAAAATGTATTTAAAAAGAATGGACACATTTCTTTGAAAATGTTCCAGGGGCTTCATGTAAAGTACCCCGCAATATTAAATTAAAATATCGGTTTCAAATTCAAGGGGCCACCACATCAGGCAAATTGATTGCGGAATATTAATTTTGGAGAAAATCGGCTGAACGGTTTAGCCGCAAGCGTTGTTCACAGACGAACAGACAGACGTTTGGCTGTCATTAGATTTTTCGGTATCAAGGACCCACAAAACATGGTTTCTGTCTACACCACATCATAGAGGATGTTTTCTAAATTTAGCAACTGGATTTATCCACATTTTCGTTATCAGGGCCCTCTAATAAGAGTTTTTCTGCCGAAAACGCCATTTTTTCGTGCGGCTTAACTTTTTCTCCATAGCGAGAAGGTAAAAAGGCGTTCGATCGCGTAAGACTACAAGACATATTGGTTATTCTGAGGGAGAAAAATTTTCCAGAATCATTCATTAAGATAATTGCAAGCATTAATACATGTTGTTCTCTCATACATGCCCTTACTTTTCAGGCAAAGTAATGCTTTCATGGCTTTGTCAGATTCTAACATTTCATCCGGAATACGTTAAATAACATTTTCAGACACCACACTAAATATCCACTGCAAGGCCTACGAAATTGTTCAGAATAATATGACGTCATCAAATAGATATTGCTCGCGGAACTTTTCTTGAACGATAGCCTTGCTTCCCCCTCTCTGGCACCACAAACAGATGAAGGCAAAAGCTCGCAGCGAGCACTGATGACAACATTCCAAACACATCTTCACTGGCGCATACCTCAAATGGTAAAAATATACTTGAATTTCTCAGAATTAAAATTATTCTTAAATGGAAACGAAAAAATATTGAACGTAACATGTGGATACAGGGCTCTAATTGCACTCGTGGTAAATAAGAAAACTCGTTCCTGTCATCGCTCGTTTTCCTGAATATACCACTAATTCAATTAAACCTCTCTTTATCCACTCGTTTCGTTAATTACTATATATCCATGGGACCTTTGGAAACAATTGCCAACAAAAAATTTTCGGCAACCCTAACATTTCACACAGTTGTGAAATATCTGATTGTATAATAAATAAAGTAAGATAACAACATTGGAATTGACATAATAATATTATTTAATATTATCCAAAAAATATTTCTTTCTATATTTTAAATTTTCATCTAGAATTTGCCTCTCAACCTACGATTATTGAATTTAGCGAGTCCCAGGCGCAGGATAAAGGCATTTGGTTCGTATACACACTGCCTATCCAATAATATTTAGAAATCAGTGGTTGAGACAAGTAGAAAGTTATTTCTGAAGACAGCAAACTGTCATGGTTATTACCGCACTGTATGGTTTTTTCCATATAGCTAAAGGCAAACATTGCACCGAAAGGAGAAATTCTATGGAATACAGAACCTGTACCAATGACGTATATCATTGTTCTGTATACTACACACTCTATATTGTCCATACGTGGTGTAAGAAATTTCTTACACCATATTGATAAGATCATATCTACACTTTAATATAAATTGAGTGACATCTGACACATCAGGTGGATTCAGTTATTCAATCAGAAGTTACGTTACGTCTTACATCTTTTATACTGAAGCTTCCGATTGGATAATTGCGTCACACGTGATGATTTCTTGTAAGTTTTTCTATGTTAATCGGAGTACAGTATTCAATGAATTTCAGGTTATCTCTACCTCATTTTCTCTTTGGTTACTCTTCGCACCAACACACCTGACCAGATACGTATAGTGGTCGTTGGCTGGTGTCATTCCGGGAAGTAGGCTCCAATGTTGGAGAAAGGTCAGCTCTTCATAAATTGTGGTATTGCGTCACTTGTGTTCACAAGAATTAGATTCGGACTTCTCTGAATATTCTTCAGGATTTGTGTGTGTGTGTGTGTTTTTCTTGTACGATAATTTAAAAAAAAAAAATTATTTCGGCACCTGAATAGTGTTTTGAAGGGTTGTCAGTACGAATATTGAGAGTTGAACATTTTAAGGAGATAGTTTAATGTTTTCAATGTTCTGATTACACATTAATAGTGCCAAAAAATCAAGATTGACTAGTAAAATTTCGAACTTAATGTAGAATGGTGTGTTTAATCGCAAACTGATTTTGACAGCAAATCTTAAACAACATCAATAAAATGGGTACTCACTTTTATTTGTTACTTCTTTTTCAAATAATATGCCTCAGCTTTATTGAAGCTTATCCTCAAGCTGTCAAAGTTTCTATGGCACATACAATTCTTGGAGATCACTTAATCTTTAAACCAAATAAACTTATTCAATCTATTTGGCAGCAAGAACCTGCAATAGCATGTGACATTGAGAGGCCACCAGTAAAAACGCTGACTGATAAACACATATTGCAGTTTAATTTTGTCCCCTATTTATGTGTAATTTTGTATGATGCTAGCCTTAGATATCTTGAACAGAACACTTCTTTAGAAAACACAGAGTTAAATTCAGGCTATGCTCAAGAGATGAGTAAAGAATTCTCAGCTGATACTTTTTGTCAGAAAATGAAAGATAACAAATGGTTTACTACTGTAGAAGAAAATAAGTTGTGGGTATCCAATTTCAGCAATGACATGAAAAATAAAGATGTATGTCAAAGATATTGTGTGAGTGATATAGTAAATCCAATATGTGCATATACTTTATGGATTGATTTATTAGTCAAAAAAATGAAGCACGAGTCTTTGCATCCATCATCATTGGATTCTAAAGGTGAGCCCATTCAAATTATTTTGAACACTTTTTATAGGATGTGTACTTGAGTGCTTTTTTAGAATGTGTGATGGATTTACTGATAAAATTGTAATCCTAAGGAGAAAGTAAGCTAGTTCTGAATTTAGAAAACTTAGTCCATTGAAAATAATAATTTTTTAAAAATTGATTCTGTAGCAATGTCTGTGATAAATAGTTTACAAAGAAATAGATTCCTTCACTTGAATACTTTTGTTGCAGCATCACATCCATCACAACCTGTGGTCATTCCACCAAAGAAGAAGCAAACAGGTACACTAATTGAAAAACTAAATAGTAAACAAGTTAGTGATGAAAATTTGCCCATTATGAAATCTAAAAGATTGAATGTGAGTACTGAGAACAGAAGGCCACTTTCTGGTGATCCTGATGAGAGGTACACTTCTGGTGCTGTTGCTGGTAGGGAGAACATTGACTTGCCATTGACTGATGGAGAGCAGTTTCCTGCTACTGCTGATCGAAACAAATATTTAAAAAATTCTCATCCAGATTTAAATTACATTAAGGAGCCAACTGGAGAACATGAAGTTACTGGCGAAAATAGTTATAAAAAATCCGAGCTAGTGCAAACAGAAAATCCTCTTGCAACATCAAATACTGGTTCCTTGCCTCTTCATCCAGATCTTGATAGAACTAGTGGTCAACTTGAATATCCTGCTCAGGGTAATGATGCACCAAATACCAGTCTTTCTCAAGCACCAACTCAAGTTCTCAAACCAGGTGAAAAAGTTTTGGCACATAGTGAACATAACAATTTGGGTGCAAATTCTGCACCGACTTTTAACTCAAGTAAACCAGAGATAAGGAATCCACAAAGTCAGAATGTTGGTCACAGTGTTTCTGGTCCAGGTCAGTTAGTACTTACCAAGCAAAATGGTACCTCCTCATCAGCCAATCCTCATAAAGTAGTAGGAATGCCAGTGGGTTCTACAGGTGCCATTATTGGAAGTTCACTTCCAGTGAGTGAAAGAGAACACAATACCGAGAGGCAGGAACAAGTACGTGGAGATCATCAGACATCAGCTAATTTAGAAGGAGAATACGAATCAGAAAACAGAGGGCACGTTGATGCTTCAAAAGTTGCCTCACATGGAGGTAAGTAGAAATTACAGAAGAAAAAACGCATGTTCGTTAAAATGTTTTACCAATGAGTGTAATAAAAAATTGCATCATTTTCTTCACATTTTTGTCTCATGCATTCATAAAGCATAAAATTATTTTCAAGCAATTGAGGAGAATAACTGACATTAAGTTTTAAAATTATGGGTATAATTGAACTTGTATACTTATCAGTGTGTGAATTTAGCACCTATTTGTTCTTCAGGCAATTAAAATGTAATATTGTTGTTAATATAACTTCTAGTATGTATAAATAAACTATAAAAATGAAAATTATTTTTTGGTGGTATTTTATTGGGTATGTACAAGTTTTTCCAGAAATTGGAAAAATAATTACTTTGTGCAATTTTGTAGTAGAATTAATTTATTATTTATGTTGTGATCTTAAAAAAATTAGGAATACTTTTAAATGCCAAGTTGATGTCTGTGTTAATGTATTTTTCAAAATTTTTAAAGGAAAATGAAAACTATTAAATGCTTGTTAATGCATGATTTGTAGATTTAATAAGTTGTTGCAGTTTGCTTAGTATCATTTTTGCATGAACTTTTAACATCCTAGAAAAGAAATATATTGCTTGTTTTTTGTCTTGAGGTGCAGAAAAATAATAAAATGCATTCTAAAATAAGTTCCCTTTGATAAATTATTAGGAAGGCAGTCCTGTAATTAGTTACTAGCAGGGGTGAATCCAGCCGATCATTTGGGGGAGGGGGGGCATCATAGATTTCTCTTAAATAATAAACATATTTGTTATTACATTATTTATCATTTCTGTACTGTAGATATGGTACTATACAATACGATTGTTTAAATAATTACATAATTTGAATAAGTAAAAATCTGAAACAAATTTTGCCAAATAAAGCCAGCAGCCAAATAAACGAAAACTGTAAGCTCTGTAGGCATGCCCTCCCTGGATCTGCCAGTGGTTACTACATTCCGTGGATATGAAAAAAATGTTCTATTTTATCTGGTATGTGAATTTCTATTTTTTGCAACAAATATGGCATATTTGACAAAATAAAGTTAATCAAAATATTTTCTACTATATGAGGAAACTGGAGGATTCTTCAGTTTTAATAGTGTGTAGCACATTCAACCTCTTAGTTTGAGACTTGCGTTTATTCTCAAGGAGTTCTTGATTCTTTTAGTAGAGAATGAAAAAGCAAAAGTAATATAAAATAGTCGATCTGCATCAATTTGCCTGCAGCTTTCACATGTTGGCCCTGTTAAAACTGCATATTTATAGTTTGAACGTGAAGTTTTATGTTCAAACATACTTAAATGTTTGTAATAGAACTAAATATGTATGGCAAAGTTACTCAGTTTGATCTGATGTATAAATTTGATAATAAAAGTATTTTGTTGAGGGTGTTTCTAGAGCGCAATGAGTTCAGTTGGCAAATTTTCTTTGGAAACAAAACAAGCATTGTCTTGTTATTAATTTGTTATTGTTCAATTGTGGAGACGTAATTGGTTTCAACTTTAGTTTTGATGCTGATAGGTTTATTCTTTATTTGTATGTTTATGCATGCAATTAATAATGTTCAATTGCATGAAATGTCTGTATTTAGATTCACCAAAACCTACAGTTCCTGAGTCTCCGAAGATACCAGTTCCTTCAGAAGAAAAATCGGATCCAGGTGACTTCTTCTGAAATTTAATATGTTAATCTAAAACCAAAGATTTTTAAATGATAGTTGCAAGGAAAAGAGAATAGTTATACCCAAAACGTTTAGTGTTAG
Source organism: Gryllus bimaculatus (assembly GCA_017312745.1). Taxonomy (NCBI): domain Eukaryota; kingdom Metazoa; phylum Arthropoda; class Insecta; order Orthoptera; family Gryllidae; genus Gryllus; species Gryllus bimaculatus. Next base: position 1,281,803 of record BOPP01000089.1, read on the forward strand.
ACATTACAACTTTTTAAAAGTGGAAGAATTTTCCTGATTTCCTCCATGACTTGTTCTTCAAATTCATTTATAAAGTATTAGTTTTTTTTTTTTTTTTTAATCAGAACGAAGAATAAAATGCCATTTAATTAAACATGTATTTTAAAGAAAGTCATGAATAAAATACTTCTTGGGGTCGTCTTACAATTGATTTGAATTCAAATTACTCTTATTTTAAAACATGCTCTGTTTTTAATTGAATTTTGTTACTAATTATGTAATTTTTTTCTGTTCTGGACCTTGTGGTGTAATCAATTAGTAGAGAATTATTGAGCAGTAATAAGTTTGTTTTTTTAACTTGTGTACTGAATTGCTCGATAGGTGGCCAATAGTCGATTTGCAGGTATGATGGTGTATATAGTACTTATATTACCCAAATAATTTAGAGACAGAGCTCTTTATTAATGTACATTTTTCTCACTTGTGTTATGAACATAAACTATGAAAATATTGTTACATATTGTTGGTTTTAAAGAGTGTTTTTGTTGAATTCCAAAACTGCAAGACAATTTGCAAAAAGTCTTGAACACATATTTCATTATTTCTCTCCATATCCGATTGCAATTTCTGTGATTTTATTTCTTTTGGTATTTTCTTGCTAAGCTAGTAATACCTATTAATTAGCGAAACTAATACCTATAATTTTTTTTGTATAATATTTATTAAGAGAGTTTTAGCTTGAACTGCATGCTGAATTGAATGTTTTGTGTGTAGCAAGGGTGAACACAACAGCTCCAGAGATTGTCACAAAAGAAGTGCCTGGAAGTACCCTTGCAGGATTAACAGGTGATTCTTATGTTGGGAGGAGTGTACTTTCTGAGCGTTAGAAGAAAAGACCTTATTTATTCTTACAAGGAAATAGGTTGAAGCCATACTTATTTATTTCATGCATTTGAAGGGCAATGCAGTTAAAAAAATTAATTTCATTTACATATCTTACATATAATAATAAATATTCTGCAATACTTCACTGCAATAATTATATAAAAGGTACTAAGTGCAATTAGGAGGCAAATGTCAGTTACTATCACAGTTACACATTCTGTTTGTATCAATATGCTCCTGTTTCCATTCACAGCTTTCTTTCCTCCAAGAAGCTGTGCCAACTCTTACAGTAACTGCAGTCTAATTGATTTCCGCTTTTCTGGAACTAGGCTAATGCAGTAATGTAACATTTTAAACACCAAATGAGCTATAATAAGCATCTTTATACTCTGCTAATGCATTGTAGTGCAAAAGTGATTCTAGCTTGATTAATGATTAACAAATCATTATAATTTCAGAACAAATTTGTCATTAATAACTGTAACCAATTTTGCTTTATCTGCTTAATTTGCTATAGTGCTCAGACAGTTTATCTATTTCTTTCCTCCCACATTGTTTTTTATTTAATTCTGTGTGTATTATTACTGTAGTGTATTACTGTAGTATGTGTAGGGAAAGTTATGTACCTAATGCTGTGATAAAAAACTGATTTTTCAACAGAAAAACTTGTTTTGTGAAACTCTGAAAGAGTAAAAGTGTATAAATCCTGTTCTGATATATAGTAAATTACTCTAACTAAAACGTTGTGTTGTCAGATTACGTTAATAGTGAGCCCTTGATACAGAAAATTTCTTTTTTCTTAAAACGTCCATATGTTGCTCCATTTGTGAACACTATTGATGCCTGAAGCATACGTAGGATTTTCCAAAATGGATATTCCCTGGTCGATCTGACTCGACTACTTTACATGAAGCCCGAGGGACATTCTCAAAATTTTCTTGAAAATGGCTAAAATGTTTTGAAAGAATAGTGTGAAATACACATATAAATATGGCATAGTTCTGTTTTTGGTATTTACTCTGCATTTTTGAAAATTTCAAAAGTTTGAAATGACTTCTGCAATACATACTATTACGAAATTGAAGGGATTTTTCCTTCGAGTAAATTTTGTTTCCTATATTAGTTCTTTCATTAAGGTTATGTACATTTTTTGAAAATTTTAGTAGTTGCGCAATAACATGTGTAATATTTAAAAACAGCTCCAAATTCTTTCTGTATAATGTTAGTAGGAAAATTCTAAATGTATTCTATAAAATAACATAAACTCCATTCCCAATTACTCTATTCTTTTGTTCTTAAAAAATTACAAAAATTAGACATTTTTTACTTGTCTCTCACAGTGTTCCTTTTTGTATTAGCAGTGATTTGTTCACATTATAGCATTTATGAGTACATGTGCTTTAAATATTGTCATAAAGGTTCTTAAAAACTGAAAAGTTTTGTGAAAATAAGCTCAAAATTCCGCGTTTTTGCGGTTTTCCGCAGTTTTGTAATTTAAAAAAAAATCTCTCTCAAACTGTTAATATACACATTTTCAGCATTTGTAAACACTATTGCATTTTTGACTGAAAGTGCTTCAAATAACTTCTAATGAAGTTTGTCAAAACCTCAAAAACTTCCTGTGAAAAGGGGCTTCAAGTTTCGCTTTTACAGTAACGCCTTAAATGCCATTTTCCTAAATATGGCTCTAAATTTTTCAATGAAAATTGCCATATAGGAAAAGGTTTTATTCTTCTTTAAGGTTCTTATATTATTATTTCAGTTCTACTATTAGGAAATCAAAAAAAATTCAGAAAATTTCCTAAAAATGTAGTTTGGGTGGCGATAGCTGGTGAGAGTGTGTGGCAAGTCCAAAAAGCCCAGACCAAAGAAATTAGAAAACAAACTAGTTCAAGAAAGTCTGTGCCATTCTGTAGCACCACTAATTTTCATCCCATCCAAAGTAAAATGTCTCCATCAAACTTTGCATCCTTCTTGCAATTCTCTGTCAAAATTAATTAGCTGTAATTTTTTTAACTTGCTAGTTCATACTTTTTTACTTTCTTGCCCTTACTTTGTAATAAAAAATATTGTAATCATGCACTGGAAAAGTGACAGGAAAACTCTGTGCTGGTCCCTGGCAACAAAAAAAAAGATACTTCTTGTTCCTATGTAAATAACATTTAACATCTCGTGATTCAAAATCTATGTTATGTGGGTTCTCTAAAAATCTATCCAGCAGAAACTATGTTTTGCTATATATATGCCTCTGTGTCTGCCTTTCTCTCCATGATCAGTCTCTCTGCTTGTCACACTGCCTTGTCTGTCTATGGGTCTTGTGTTACTGTGGTCACAGCTAGCACCAAACCCGTTCTGCCAATTTCTCCAAAGTCAATATTACTCGATCAATTTAAAGAAACTTGAGATTCACAGAGTTTGAAATCAATATAATTTTTTACCTGAAGATTTGACAACATTTTTAAAATTTTCTTAAAAATTCCTCAAAATGATTGGATTTAACTTTGTTCTGTGATAGCATAAAGGACACTTAAAACAATGGTGCAAGATCTAACTTTTGTTGAAATGCCTAATTTTTTGAAAATTGCTTTAAGTTCACAATTTTTTCAGTGTCTTCCTAAAACTAAAATATTGAAGATTGATTTTCTTTTCAGAAATAAATTGTTTTTTTGATTATTTCTTGAAATAGATCATGTAAAAGTTTTTTAAAATATGAATAGTTTTCATGTAATTTTGCATGAAATATAGACAAATTTTAATGCCTTATTTTCTCAGAAAAAAAAGCAGCAAATGTTTTTCTTTGAAATTTTTCCATGAATAAAACAAGATACAATCAAAATAATGGTACAGGTGTCTTTTTGTTGAACTTTTGAAAGATGCATGTTACAAATAGTGGAAGAGACAAGCTTTGGCCCAATAAGTACGACTGATGATTTCATGGTGTAGCAGTGAAGTGCATGCTGAGTTAAGTCAATGGGCCTGAGTTTGTCTCATCGTGGAAAACAAATTTTGCTGTTTGGAAACATTTTTGCTGGTTCATGTAGTAGTACAATATTGTGTAGCCATTACAAATAATGCAAGAAAGTATTTGCTGTGCACCAGTAGTTTATACAATCAAATGTCTGATATGTGAAAAAAGATCTTTTTTTTTTTTAATTTATTGATTTTCCCTAAAATTTTTACTTATGTTTAACTGCTTTTTTATAGTACCAAAGAAAAGAAAGAATCTGATCACATGTATGTTGATCTTATGCTTTCTTATAATTACCACAAGACTATTATTGATTCTAATGCCTTCACCCTTTACCTATCCAGTTTCTCCAATTGTGGCGAAGTTTGTTCTTGCTTTGAAGTGTTACTTTGATCATTTCACACAACATTCTTTAAAATGTTCTTAATCAGAATTCTCAATCAGATGTGTGTAAGTTTAGAACATGTGTTATAAATAATATTCATTAATATTTTAATAAGAATATCTAATGATATTATTTCTGAACATTTAGACCCAAAACAAGACTTGGAGCACTTTGGAAACTCTGAATCTGAAGCAGCAAATAAAGCGATTGAAGGTGAAGGCAGAGCCATCGGTGGAGAGCCTGATGATCATGAAGAGCAGAATGCTATGGATGGTAGTCAAGTAGAGAATGGAGATACACTAGGGGATCATGGAGATGATCAGACACAAGACCATGACGAAGCTGGCCTCGAAATGGATCAAGAGTTTGCTACAGAACCTCATCGCTACAATGAGGGAGAAAACGATGAACCTTCCAGGCCTGATGGTTCGACAAAATTATCTAATATCAACAATAAAGACTATAGTAAGTGGAAAAGTATGACATTTTGTGGGTATTAGAAATGTTGAAAATATTTAAAAAATTAAATTCAAAAATGTGCTTCGTGTGCAAAAAAGAAATTGTATGTGTTTTAAGTGTCAGGGTAATTCAGTCAGTGCTGTAGGTATATCTAACAGATTCTATAGTCTTTTAGGCCACAAACAAATATGTTTTAATTTCAACTTTCTCATTAGTTTTTTTAAAACTTAGACCTATTGCAGAAGTAAATGGTAAAGGCAGGCACTTTTTGGTAAAATGCAAAGGGCTAAACATTTAACATTAACATAATGTCAACCTTTCTATTGTACACCTAGGTCTGTTGAACATTGCACAATGAGAAATCTTCCTGTGAACATGCAATTGCCAATTCTGGTCATTGTTAACTCATCAGATTCCAAACTTAATTTGCACATCGAAGTTCATCAATCTGAATCTTTAATCTAGTCAACTGTGGTTTATTGTTTCATCTCACAGGATCACTACAGATCACACTTTCTATTTGTACAAAGCAATTAAAATATTTTATGTACAACAATATTTGAAGAAGTTAGCCACCAAATAATGTCATATATTTGATGGCTAACTTCTCCTTTATAGCTGAACTGTATATAATGTTATTTGACACATAGGTAGATCCTGGTTTAACTTAGAATCTTATTGCAACATTTTGATGATCTGCTAACACTGTTTGGGATAATCCAGTTTTGAGTATTCAACCTGCTGTGTATCAAATATAAGAAGTCAAAATGAGAAATATCTAAATTTATTTCCATATAAGGAAATTACTCAGCATTGCCTGGATTAATTGTCAATTGATACAATTGACACATTGTTTCCGAATATCAAGTCCGTCCATAATGATAGTAAAATATACAATAATAATGAAATATGATAGACTATGGTAAACAGATTATAAGAATATAGCTCTTGTGATTTAAAAAACATGTTGTTACCTACTTATGTTGTGTTAAAAGCTCTTGCATCAAATTATACCCCTCTGATACTGCTTACCTAGACCATTTTTGCTTTACAGTTGTGCTCTATCAGAGTCATCTTTACTGCGCTTTTTTGTCACTGTTACCGCACTGAATGTGCACTTGTGCTTTTCTACAATCCCAACCACTAATGTAATTTGTAGAAAAGTTGTATTTCTGTTCTGTATGGCTGTAAACTAGAGAGCTTTTTAAATGCAATACCTACTTTATTTGTCTCTTTTTTTCCATTATAATCTTGAGGACAATGTTTACATATTTGCAAGGACACACATCAGTATTACTTTTTAATCAAAATCACAACATTTATTTTTTTATGAAATTTTCATATGCATTTGGAAATACTGTATTGTGATCTAATTTTAATCTGAAATTAATTGGACTCCAGCTAAGCTGGCATTGTTAAAACCAACAGTTATTAATTAAAATGCCATTAGTATTATTAAATAAATATAAATTTAGTATTTTCAAAGACCCAACTTGCTATCACTTCTATACTAAGTGGATTATTTATTTTCCAATTTATACAAGCTGATATTGAAGAAACAATGTTTTCTCTATTTTTCCAGTAGTATCAGATGAGGATGAAGGTCCCTGGCCTCCAGGTAATATTGAAAGCTAATTATTGTTGTATTTATTTTGAAATTCAAGAATGTCCGTGATATTCTTTACCACTGATATTTCCTTTCCACAAAATTCTTGCCTTTATGAAATGTATACTACTTATTTACCTTATTCATATTTATACTATACATTTTGAAGATGATTTTCTTTCCTTTAATAATTAACTTTGCCTTATACCAAAAATTCTGTGTTCTTATGACAGGAAGAAATCCAATAAATGATGCCGAAGGAGGATATGCACATGACCGGTTTGTTGATGCTGAGGACTCCCATTTCTTTGCATACTTTATGACCATGATTGTTCTGTGTATACTTGGTTATCTGATATTTCACAACAAGCAGAAGGTAAAGTTGTTTATTTTTAAGTAGTACTGTACTTTTTTTTCTCATTTCTGTGTTGCTATTTTAGTAGTTGAATGCATTTGTACAGAAGTGGAAATGTCCAATTGCAGAAAAAACTGCCTTCACTGTATTATTGAACCTTTGAAATCCAAATATTCATGTGGCTTAAGTACTTTCGTATTCTAAACGTATTGCAACTGTCCATATATTTACAAATCTCTGTGGCTGTGAATAATTTTAAACAGGTCAAAGAATTTTTTAGTTCTGAAACTTTAGAATTTATTTGACCTCTCAATTAATTTGGTGCTATTAGTGAAAGAAATCAAACTTTAATCTGAAAACAAATGATGGGAAGGAAGATAATTTGGCAAGTTCAAAATGATCTGGTGGAATTCAGTTCAGAATTTTGATATGCGATGTATGTAATTATATTTATGACAAGCATCGATAATTTTTTCAAAGGACATTCTTTCACAACATTTGATTACGCAGAACCAAATTTTCCAGTGGGATATTTCCTCTCATTTCTTGTAACTTTCAGAATAATTCTTGCTAGTATTAGTATTATTAATATTAGTTACAGTTGATGCTGTTCAATTGCTTTGTCATTTGAAATGTATGACCTGAAAAATTACATCAATCAATGTATCTGATGAGCAAATATGTGTATTACTTCTTTTGGAAGAGATTTTAGTCATGATTCAAGTTAGTGACACATTAACTACAGTACTAACTTGTATGCCAAAATGAAAGAATAAAATAAATTTTGCACGTGCATTTTCAGCCTATCAGCTACTACTTGTTCTAATAAATTCCAAAAGTAGCTTGCTTGCCCATAGAGGGGTTGAAATAGTTGCAACATGTTTGTGTTCCCACTAAATAGGTTATTTCACTCGACTTAAATTTCATGTAATATATTACTGAAATTTACTGAACAATGATATGAAACAATCCTTGTTCCATTCCATTTTCCTCCTTTAAAAACATTTTTTTTAAAATTGAATAATGTATTGTCTATTTCATTCATGTATTTGTGCTTATTTGATAGATATTGGCACTGGCTTTGGAAGGTCGTGTTCGCAAAGGAACACGAAGACGACCAAGTACATCAGGCTATCGGAAGTTAGACAGCAACTTAGAGGAAGCTGTAACTTCAAGCTGTACAGGATCATCAGTGACACATGTAATCTACTGAGCTGAAAATATTGTCATGTGAATGCTCTAGTACAAATCCTTTGGTTCTTGGAACTTGTGAAATGTGCCTGTAAATTAAGTAACTCAGTATTTGAATATGTACTGTTGTGATTTGAAGCTGAAATAATTTTCAAGTGTTTGTCATACAATGGACTGTGAGAAATAAAAATTGCTTTCTCATTCATATTTTGGCAGATATATGTGTGATTTGAAAGTTGTGAATTATTTGCGAGTGTTCATCTCACAATAAAGAGTAAATGAATATATTACAGAAAAAGTTAAATATTACTGTTGGGTTGAAGCAGCCTTAGCAGAGTTAATGTAGCGTATTCGCGTGAATTTATAGGCCTGTAAGATGACACCCTATGAGAAGCTTCAGTGGAAATAAGGAACGGAAAGTGACAGTTGGTGGCATCTCAAATTTCCATGGTGATGGTAAGTGCTAGGGCAATTGGGAGTGAGGCATTATTGTCACTTGCTGACATGCAGTGCTAGAGAAAATGCTAACAGCCTCTCACAGGCAACTGAAGGTATTACTGGGTTTCAGATGTGGGTTGCTGTGCTAAGTGCCTCAAACTTGAATGAAACATATAAGCTTGATAGACTGTAAATAATGATTAAGATTTCGATGAACATATCTTATTGGACAGGAAACTCTTCTTCCTATGTGAGAGCTTGTGCTGTGGACAACATCGCACAATTTGCTTGCGAGTTGTCCATATGCTAGATAATCTCTAACAAGGGATGTACACGATCTTAAACTCTCAGAACTACATGAAAATGCACTTAAAATAAATATTTGCTTATCCCAGAACCAGTGGTATGAGTCATTCCGATAAAAACTAATGTCTGCTGTTGCCTTTCAACAGTGGTATGTTGTACCTAAACTAATAAATACTTAAGTTGTGTGTTGAGTGTAGGTGCAGTAGTAAGCTGCCTGATTTAATTGTTTATTGGTTAGAGTGTAAACCGTGTACATCATCATGAGACAAATTCATTCCATAAGTGTTGTTAAAATTTTAGAGAAAAAGTTGCTACAGGCTAAATTTGGAAATGTGACATGATTCTAGATTTTATTAATGTATATGGAATAGTAATGCACTCATGCAGTGAGAATGGCACATAAATGCATGAATTTACAGTGGATAAATACCTTCCAACAGTTTAAGACTGTCATCTCCAGAGCAATAGAAACTTTAGTGCGCTTCTTGTATGCTGTTTACTTCTTTAGTGAGCCACAGTGTCCTTTTGTTTTGTATTCTTCCCATTTTAACCTATACTTTCCCTCTGGCTTCTGCTGCTGCCAAAACTTAGTTTTATCTTTTTCCATGAGGATTCAATGTCATCAATGTCCTGCATCTTATTACTTTTTATTTTATCATATAGACAGTTCTTATATAATTGTTTAGTAGTTTCCTCATTCGATGACTGGATGTTAATTCTTTCTTGATCAACTTTTTGATGCTTTCTCTTTTTAATTTGTCGTTAGTTTTAGGAGTCATGGTTATGATCGCTTCCAATATCTCGGCAGTAGATTTCTCACATCCAATATCTGGGAAGGGTGTACTTCTCGATTTATTATAATATAATTAGTCATAGATCTTTGTCCTCTAGAGTTTGCCCATGTATGTGTTGTAATTTATGTTCAAAGAATGTGTTATTTATCCTAAGTTCATTTTCTGCAGTCTACTGAAATTTCACTGTTTTCATTTATAACTTCTTCATTAAACTTCTGTTTAATTCTTTGGATAACCTGATTTCCTATCTTCTCATTCAGGTCTTCTGCTACTGTTACTCTCCCCCGTAATCAATCAAACTCAGAAATTCTTGAAGATGATCATAAAATTTTTGTTTATTGTGAGGTGGTTTGTCATTTTCAGGTACATACACAGAAATTATATTAATTGGGCTCAAAGTAGTTAGTAACTTATCTGTTGGTATTCTCTCAGGTATGTAATTATGACCCTTTATCTTATTAATCTGTTTGTTACTTACCATTATTGCTGCTCCCTCCTTTGCATTAATATTGGACACCAGTGTATATTGATGTATACTTCCCATGCTGTTCTATTCAGTTTCCTTTCTTTTTTGTCTCCATAAAACACCATATATCTATTTTATTTCTTTCAAATTCCATTAATATTTCATGCTCACTAGTATTCCAGGATCTCACGTTCTTTGTCCCAATTCTAATACTTTTGTCCTCTTCCAGTTCTTTATCTTCTTCCGAGCCAAGGTCGTCAACATATGGTTTCCTGGCAAACCCTTGGTTCTCTGAGCTTTATTGCTTTTTACCCCCCAGGCAGGCTGCTAACCTCACCTGGGAACCCTTCACCTTCATCTGGGCTATTGACCGGCAATGGGCTGTTGAGCTACTCAATCCACCCAACAAACACCAAAGGCAGAGTTGTAGTTCCAAATAAAAACCTTAAAAGAATATATGAGGTCACAATTAGGGAAAGGGCAAATGATCTTTAGTTCACTATCTGCATCTTTAAATGCTGGGACTTGAAGCAGAAGGAAATTAAGCAATATAGTCAGGACATTGAAATAAGGGTTTTTGGTCCTGTTATTTTGATATTTTGTTTCTTCGCAGTACTAAACTTAGATTTTTAGGATTCTAATTGATCACATTGAATAGGTGATCATTCTAATCTCTTGGTAAGACATCAGTTTTGAATGGGAGTAACTCATGCCACTGTTTTTGGGATGGGATTGGGAGAGTTTTGAGGTCACATGCATCCCTTGCAAGTATAAATTTTGCATCTGATGGTTAACACTAAATTATCTCCAGAGGCATGATCGAATTTTGGGACATTTTACTATCTTTGATAAACTTTTTCAATTTGCTGTAAACTCCAGTTATCTGCAGCTCCTCTTCTTGATTTATTTATTGTTTTCTCCTTGAATAGTGCAGCTTGATTATATGTAAAATAGCACAGGTCTGATTTTCATTGAAATCTCCCAAATTTGCAAACTTGCAAGGTCATACTTCTTTTCAGTGCCTTCTTTCTGCCATAATATTTCAGACAATATTTTTTTTCTTAATGAAATCTGTTCTAAAAATTAGCTCATTAAATAATATCATGTAAATTGTTTGAGAATTTGTGACTTTTTGGCATAATTCGGAGTGAAATGATGACAACTAAAGAATTACTTCAACAAGATTTTTTCAGATCAAATGGTTTTTTATCGCTCTGAACATCAGTCTTGCATCCCTTGAATTTGAAATATATTATTTATTTTGTACAGTTAGGCCATACGTTTCAAATTCAAATGATAAGACATTTTCATGATGATATTAGTTTAAAACGGCAATATCTCAAAACTAGTACATCATCACATACTTTCTTGCATTATTGGAAATGGCAATGTAAAGTTGAAATATTGCATTTTCTGCACTACTAACACCTCAGCTTTTCTTGAAAACATCCAATTTAACCAATTCAAACAAGGTGCCTGTGATGCATATCTTCATTTATGTTGATAGTCAGGAGCGGCAATTATTTCTTGCTTTGACAAATAAAACAAACAGGAATACATTTGACTTACAGATTTGCTGCAAATTATACAGAAGCGAGAAACTCAATGTTGCCAGCACAGCTTTTCTTTTCAAAGCTATGTGCATTTGCTTGATGAGTAATGTCAATTCTTAGCAAAAACACTTATTTCCATTTGTATTCAAATTTCAACTTCATCGGTTAGTCATAGTACATCATACATAGTTGATAAGAAACTCTAAAACTAATAAAGTAATTAAATGACTAATATTCTACAATTTGTGATATTAAGTTAATTTATTAATGTCTATATTGAAACCACCTCATAAAATGCAAAGGAAAATAAAACTTTCAAGTATATAATAATGTGATTCAGTGTGTTTACTTTAAAAATTATGTCTATGGCAAAATTCATTTAATATAATAAACATTTAAAATGGACCCATTAATGCACAACCATGTGTTTATTACGTAAAAATATAAAATAAATCCCTTGGTTTTGGAAACCCTTGTTTAATTTTAAACTCGCAAAATGTTTACGTAAATAGCAAACATATTTTTTATTTAAAAAAACTTAATCAACGTACTACTATATTGCTTTATACTCATTGAAATTTTGAGTCTATAATGTGGAATGTATTGCTGGTGACTTGCTGAACTGTGAATAAGTGACCTTTCGTTCAGTAAAAATATGTTCTAGACCTTAAAACATGGATTATCAAATAGGTTTCAAATCATTTCTTACAGGTTACTGTGGAAACACAAGCTCCGCTAAATAAAACAGCTTTATCTTATCACCGCCACCATCTCGACGTCCAACTACAAAGAGCTCATATATCGATTGCGGCATTGTTGCACTAATTTCAATTAAGCTTTGCAGTTTGCGTGAAAGAAAATACATTTGAGGATACAAATGAGAACAAAGTTTAACCAAAAAATATTGGTGCCATTGATTTTAAAAACTTGAAAACATCCGAAGGACGTGTAAGGTATCCTCAAAATAGAAATATTGGTTTCAAATTCCATAGGCCGTGACATCAGCCAGAACGATTGGGGGAATATCAGTTTTGGAGAAAATCGGCAGAACGGAGCTTGCATTGTTCACAGACGTGCAGACAGACGTTTTGCCATCATAACTTTTTTTATGAAGGATGCACAAAACGGGGATTCGGGCTACACCTCGTGTAAAAGAGGATTTTTTCCCTACATTTAGCTATGGGATTTAACCACTTTTTCATTACTAGAGCTCGGCAATAAGAGTTTTTGTATCGAAATTTCGCCGTTTTCGGTGCACGATTCCAACTTACCTTAGAAAGTGCAAGAAAGTAAAAATTATGAGTTATGCATTTTGGGACTGGGCCGTCAGTCCCAAAATGCATTACTTACACAGACAATTTATTGCACGAAATGGGATGATTTGTAATGCAATGAAACAATTGTTCTGATTTTTTCTCAAACCTCTGGTAACCAATGCATGCTTAACCTCTGTACCAGTTCAAATCTCACTGTGAGCATACACCAGTGGGAAATACTTTTGCGGGTTCAGATGTTTGTGTTATTTTACTGTGACAACGTTCATCAAGCCAATATTTGGCGTAGTTGGCTTGCTGGAGTAGTCCCCCGTTATACATGTTTTCCGAGTAATCCTTTGTACGGCAAGTTCGTCAGTTAGCTATCAGTGAGTATCTGCTAGGTAGCAATACGCGTACTAATCATAGTTCGCTCCTCTTAACGCCACACGCTCTAGCGTCACTTCCCGGCGGCCAGAATTGGGAAAGAAATAGAACACGGGTAGGGTTTAGGACGCTTCAAAGGGGTTGGACTAGCCCCTGTGAAGAATGCAAACTTGTTTTGTTGGGACAAATTTCACATGACATTGTGAATTATAAAATTACGTAACCGTCACAAATGTTGTAAAAATATGTGTATTGTAGCACCAGTAGTTACTATTATACTTGAGGCAAAATGCACCGAAAAATACTTGTAGATACAGAAAAATACTTTACTGATAACGTCTGAACCAATGGTCCGATTTTCGATCTGTAAACGGCATTTGACTTCTTTGTAAAATATAATTTACGCTACGAAGCCCTTTTTCCAAAAATCTAGCAAAAATTCGAATTTGAAATTAGTTCTCGAACTTCTGAGAAAAAAAAAATTAAAAATGCGGGCTTATAGCGTGATGGCGACATGCTTCCTGAATCCAACGCCGTGACTATCATGCAAAGCGGACGAATAGGAGCGTCGTAAAGTGAAATTTAGGAAAACACCTCGCCCCCCCCCTTCCCCATCTGCGCCGTTGCGTCACCCACCCGATTGTTGTGGGCCCTCCGTCGGCACGGCCAGCCCCGGCGGAGCAGACGGGACTTGCGGGATAGGCAAGCCAGACAATCGGTTTATGCTTTCGTCACTTCGCATTTCAATCTATTTTCCCACAGATATCAAACTAGAGATGCTATACGACAATTACAGACGGAGACAAACGGTCTGTAATAGTAGTACATAACTATCTTTTTCACATATTTCCTTCTTCCTTCGAATACCATCTTAAAATTGTTTGAGTCATTACTCAAAATATCGATTCCGGCTTGGAACTGTTTTTTAAAGAAAGGAACTAATTCTGTAAATATCACCATTATTCCATCTCCTTACATCTTATTTTAGATATATTTTACTTCTAAGGTCTTCCGCCGTGCTCTAAGATCTTCCAGGTTCAAATACCGGAAAGAATGAGCGGAGTATATGCACGATCTCTTTTATCCTACAACTCGATTTTTGATCTCAAAACGACGTGTACCTGCTTTAAAGGGCTCATCTGGTGAGTCTCTAAATAATATACAATATAATAATAAATACATTTATTATTTACAAAAATATATGTATACAAATATATACCCCCACCTCCCGAAAAATAATCGGCTGGATCCGCTCCTGCTGTGACACCTCTTCTAACTCCGTAAGCGCAAGGCGATAACACAGACACCCTCGTATGTCATCGGAAGCGACCGCAGATCCTGCACAGATCTGGCGTCTCCCACGGCAACGCTTCGGAGTGTCTTCGATTGCGCGCGTGCACGGAGGCTTTACTTACTGGAGTCGTAACTCTCGTGGAGGAGTGATGCTTCTCTTATCTTACAGCTGACAGTGTGATTATTGGATTATTTTTATATTATTAATTAGTTTCCCGAGTGCGTTAAAACGGCTACTGTATTACAAGCGTAAATAGAGTAGTATTTTTTCAGTGTCGGTGATTTTCCCTCTTTTGGAATGGGTGAGGGTTATTCCCGATCACTCTACATGGCTGCTTGCGGAGTTTTTTCTCGTCTAAATTATTGTCTCCCAGCAACGGGGGTCACAAAAGACTGGCCTGGGCAGTCCAAGATTATTCTCAGGCGGTATGTGACCAACATATGATGGCTAGTGTAGTGTGGGTGATAATGTTGTGTTTGCAAGTACGAGAGGTGAGAAGCTCTTATATATACAAAGGGATTGAGAAAGGAAAGATCGCGGCGCGAGTACTATTGGCAACAAACCCGTTTGTTAGATGAAATGATCGTGCCTGATATTTGATGAGGCGCAAGATATATCAAAAACTTAGCGATCGAGGAGCAGTTTGCACTGTAGAGTATATACAACAGACACAACGGTCTGAGTTAGGTTTGCTTGAGATCGATAGAACTACAGATACGAAAATGGCAGATGATTTGTAATACGAAACCTACGGACAACATGATAATAGAAAAACACTGGTATAGATAAAGCACTGCTGTTATTTCAGTTGATGCCTGAATCCGATTAGGTATTAAAAGTAACATCGCAGAAAGACAAAAAACTATATTATGAAGCTCAATACTCAACTTCCTACGTAACGCAACAATTGTAAAAAAGTCAATTTATGTGAATTATAGAACAACATCAATATGCAATAAGTTTTACAACAGGCTGCGAATGCTAATTTCAGAAACGTGAGAGTGATCGGATCTGCGTGGTTTCCAATAATTGGATCTTTCCGGTTCTTAAACAAAATAAATTATTTTATCGGATATTATCTTTATTTTGTAGCAAAATTAATATGGCACGCTGTAATTTTCAATCAATTCCATAAAATACAACATTAGGTGTGAGTTGCTTTCTACATCGGGATATGGGGATGATGCGGCTGAAGGCGTATGTGGTGGCCCGACCTACACGTCGAATCTGCAGAGAATTTCTCATCTTCAGATTATCTCCCTAAAGATGGGAGCATCATCAGTCTGATCACAGCTGCCTAGCTGCCAAGATGTGTCGCAGTAGTTTTATTTGCTAATGTTAGATGTAAATGCGTGTAAAGTAGTAAGTGGGTATGGACAGATGAAGAGAGAAGAAGAGATCAGCGCGTGGTCATTTGGTTTAAATGGTATGTGGTGACCTGGCACTTCCTATAGAGTGTTGAATGCGGGGAAATGGGTGAGCGGAGACTAACAGGTAGAGACAGTCCGCCTGGCAAAGGTTCATTCCTTGTAGGTTAAGCGGTCTCATCAGAGACGCTCTGAATTACGAGATTAACAGGGAGAGGACTAATTATAAGGGGTTAAGCTTGCACTTAGAAATATGCACGACCCTTTAGATCACGAACCAAATCTCTATATACTACAGAGAATCGCTTGCAGTAAGACAGCGGGAAAACACGGACAGTCTGTAGGAATGTTGTGGCGATCTATCTATTTTCAACCTGTGGTTGTGGACTAAGTATTTGAAAATTAATAGTATTTATCAAGAGCTCGAAACGCGCGTCTGGAAACCGTTAGAATGTTAGGTGACATAATTCGTTTAAAGTAAAAATATTAAGATTAAAATAGATTTTTTTTCTACAAAACTTCAGACTCTTATATCCAAGTTAGTTATTTATAAATTTAGCAACACTTTTTCATTTAATTGATATACATAGTTTTGGATTCGAAAATTTCTTGCAGTATAAAAATGCAATTACTCTAGGTACTGTGAAAGAAAGAAGTAGCACTAATTAGGAATTTGTGGCTGGTAACAAAAAAAATGAAGTACTAGAACAGAGATAAGTAATTCTATAAATTAGGGTTTTCATATAAATCAAAGAATTATACGATGTGGCAGTAAACAAATTAAAACTCGTTTCTCATTCAAGAACGCATAAAGAAGTTCAGACAATGTTCAAAAATTGACATAATTATTCGATGGAAGATTTCGGTAATTAATGTTTAAAATTTTAACAAAATACTCATAGGTTTGGAATAAATGCTATCGTGGACGCGGTTTATACCTCACTCAAGTAAACTGTTTATGTTGATAGCAATATTCTCTCATCTGTATTATCCTATTAAACAGTTGTTGATCTACATTCTCTAGAACCGCTTTTTCCTATTTTTAAAATAAATCAATAGAATTTTATAACTCTTCATTTAACCATTTTGAAATTGTACTCAGAAATTGAAAGAAAAATTGTCTCTAGATATAGGTGTGATGAGAGTTAATTCAAGGGTCTAAGGAGGGTCCGCCATTAATATTTGTCAAGTTTACGTGTTAGGTTTGGAACACGCATTCTTTATTATATTCCTTGGTATCTTTCTGTTATAGCTCTTATACTATGTTATTGGCAAATTTTGTAAAGATTAGGTTTTAGTTTTTAATTGATTCTAAAATTGCTGCACTGTTATTAATTAGTATTTTTATTTCTATGAGCTTGATATTCTAGCATTTTGGAAAAACTCATAATTAGAGGTTTTGAACAGCAGCATTATTTGCTAAAAAGCATGCACTAGGGTAATATCAGAATGTACATTAAACCTTTAATTTTCCAATTCTCTAAAAAATTATGTTCAAAAACGTGCCTCGTTGGAGACAAACATGCAACAATAAAGATGCCATAGCGCAAGTTAAATCGATAACGTATCAGATACTGCATGTAAAACCTAACCTAAATGAAAGGTCGGTTATTCTTTACTTCTAAATAGGAAATAAAAATACATGTCTGAAAATCCAAAGAGTAAGGAAGCAACACGTAGCAATCATAGTGCCGATCTCATGTGCTAATATGGTATATAACAATGCATTTTTTTCATTATTTAAGTCAGGCTAATTATTAACATGATAATGTAAGTTTACAATGCGAATGTAGTTTCACTACACAGGTATTTTTTATGTACTGTAAGTATTAAGAAGTTATTGACTATGCAAGTTCATAATAAACTTTTCTAAGTGAAAAAATAATAAAGGATCGTGCTAAAAACGTAATTTAAAACAGCAAAGTAGAGAGAGAACTATACAACCCCTCGAACCTAAACAGTAAAATGTATCACTCGAGGAATCAACACAAGCCAGGAGTTAGAACAATGGAAACAAAAATGCACTTCATGGTAGATATCACTTCAGAAATAGCCAAATCAAATGTCGACTTCTGCTTATTTCAAATGGCTTAAAATAGGGTATCTGTATCCTAGACTGAAGATTTTTGATCGCAATCCAGGATCAGGTAATTGCGACAAAAATTACCTCAAATACATTATTAAAAGACCCGAAGTGCCTTGATATCTGCAGATGTGGTGTTGCCAAGAAACGATCCAGCACATCACTACGGGTTGCAGATATGCTGGCCCCAACGGATTATAAACAGACGCACGATATGGTGGCACGAATCATCCACGCCAAAATTGCAAGAAATGTGGAATTCCTGGTGAATTTATACACCTTACTACAAGTACCATCACAAATTGTCATCGAAAAAATCTATAAGCTCTAACTGGGAACGAAATGTATGACAGACAGAACAGCCCCTTATATAAGGCCGATGTAATACTGTGGGATACATCTAAAAGGAAAGTATGGCCTAATAAACATAGCAGTCGTAGATACCAACAACCTCGAACACAACATACAAAAAAAAATTCTAAAGTAGAGAGAAACTAACACAAGTTGTAAGAGGAGCAGTGGATGTCTTGGACGTGACAGTGTAACCGATTGTCCTCTCAGAAAACAGGTGTGATACCTATCGCTCTCAAGCACTCTCAGAATAAATGTGGGATCGAGATGAACATTATTATCATTCTGCAGAAAGCTGTGTCCTGAGCACGTGTTCTTTAGTTTAAAGATTTATGGGTCCCTAAATAAATATTTATGTTAAGAATTGTTTTACTGTTTAATGTATAAATTAATTTAAGTGTTCATACTTGTAGAATTGTTTGCTTTTAATTAGCTCTTAAATTAATTCGGCTTGGAGAACTATGTATTATGGAGTCATGCTTTGATAGAAATACCTGTGGACTCCTGAAACTTGTACCAGAGAGCTCTGAAAATAAATATAATAATAATAATAATAATAATAATAATAATAAAATAATAATAATAATAATATTAATAATAATAATAATAAAATAAAAACAAAAATTTCACAGTAGATAACGAGAATAAAATTTCCCCAAGTTTACCAGTAATTGTAGCTCGCGTCATGAAAATTCAAGTCTCCCCCTCATCGTTTCGCCTCTCTCT